>JAADXJ010000386.1:0-23820 GCA_023337735.1 Pythium biforme
CGAAGCAGTCGCTGGAGCGGAGGACGGTGGCCAGTGGCAGTGCGCGGGTGGGCGCCATGGTGTGGTGCAGCAGGGCTGGCGAGTGGCGCAGCGCGAGCAGCTCTTGCTGGGACGCAAACACAAATGAGGCGAGTGGCGCCGGCGGATCCATGCAGAGAGATACAGGCGCGTTGGGTGCGCAGGAGGAAGGTGCGGTGATCTACATACAGAGAAGCATGAATGATGGAGAACGAAAAGCAAGAGCGATATTCAGAGATAAGTTACCAACCAGTATCCGGAGGAGATGTGTGTCCGCGGCTGCAGGCGGGAGAAGGGGAGCTAAACATGACGTTCCTGTAGCAGTAGTGGGGCTCACGAAGCTCACGTGTAGGAGCAGAAGCAGCGCGACCACGTGGAGCAAGATGATGACGAGCATCGTCTCCAGGAACTGGCGAGTCTACACGCGGAGCGGAGTTGATCTACAGCTCCAATTTCGACCGCAACATCGAGCGCCTGTAGGGAAGTCTTACCTTCATGGACGTGGCAGCGTGGATGCGGCCCATGATGCGTGCGTACAGCGCCACATGCACGCGCGCGACGCGCTCTTCCAACGGCAGCGTCGCCATAACTCCTCCGGCTGACTCGCACTTGTGACCTTGTCAGTCAAACCCAACCATGTTCTGTAACATATTGCATGTACTAACCGTGTTATGTTATTTAGCCCACCTCTTCGAATCCATCGGGCGAAGTTGAAGTACACTACTGTCATCCCGTCTATAACGCATGGCTCTTACCTGTGTTATAAGATACGACATAGGTACCGTATCACTCGCTCTAAAGTACGTGATGATGATGACGCTTGCCAATTTTCCATGACCGACTGCGGTGGGTTTGTTCTCTGTCACGTCTCCGCACAAGGAGAACAGTTCCCTCGAAGTGACTTCCACCATGGACACCGCCACGTTCGCTCCGCCGCCGCCCGCCATGAACCGTCCACACAGAGAACCGTTCCATGGGCGCCAGAATGTTCCACCACCACAAGTCGAGCGGCTCTTCTCGTTTGTCAGCGGCGGCCGCTACGTGTTCTTCTCGGTCGCCGCCACGGCCGTCGCACTCGCAGCCACGTACCAAAGCGTGCTGCAGCAGGCCCACGCGGCGGTCCCTGGGGACAGTATAGAGGCTTTGGGCGATCAGGGAGTCACGGTTGATACGGAGACAGCAGCGACTGCGCTGGTACTGGTCGAGGACACGATGTGGACGCGGTTCGTGAGAGAACTCATGGGCTCGCGCCTCAGCTCCACGGTGCGTTTCTGTTGGACATTGGATCGTTAGACGCATGGGGACTAACTGGTCGCATGAATATGCCCAGATCGTGCTGCACTTTTACTTTGTGGTGCTGTACCACGTCTTTTTGGGCGTCACGCGTGCGTGCTTTGGCGCGATCCGGCGGCCCGAGATCCAGGTGCGTGGTTTTCGCATTCGAAGGACTAACCACGAGTTCCTGGATCCAACGCTAGTGTGTGGTGGACTAAATAGCAAACGAAGGAGACGATTCTCCACTTCCTGCTCATGCGCAGCCTACTGCTCGCATCCACGATCGGCGCCGCGCAGACCAAGCCGCCGGTCGAGCTACTGCTCATCTGGCTCTCGGTCGTCGCGTTCCTGCGCGGCATTGTCTCGATCTGCAACGCGCGCTTCGACTATGTACGTCTGTCTTGCATCCGGTTTAGTCCTCCTCCATATCTAACGAAGGGTTATTTACGGAATCTCTAGCTGCTCACGCGGCCAATGACGCGCGCGGCCGAGTTCCACCGGCTCGCGGTCACGCTGCTGGCGACCATGGCCGCAAACGTCGCGGTCGCGGGCATCGCGACCTTTGCCGGCGTGTTCTCGTCGACGGTCGTGCACCTCACGTGGTTCGAGGCCTCGCTCTTCCTCATCAAGTCGTCGCAGCTCGGCACGAAAGTCGCGTTCCACGTGTTTGACGTTGGCAACGTTGCCGAGAACGGGCTCGAGAAGGGCGAGTTATACCTCCTGTTGCTCCAGACCACGCTCAGCGGCGCGCATCTCGTGCAGCTCGTCGTGTACTATTTGTACATCATCAGCGTCGACCACTTTCGCGTCAGCTTTCTGGATTTCATATTGATCCTCAACGTCAAGACCGCGACCGTGGAGCTCCTCGAAAAGGTCAAGCAGGTCCAGATCTACCAGCAAGTCGTGGTTGAACTCGACAGTTTGTTCCCGGACGCGACGCCCGAGGAACTTGCGGCCGTCCACGACGACGTTTGCGTCATCTGCCTCAAAGGCATGGACACGCACGCCAAGAAGCTCCAGTGCGGCCACTTGTTTCATCGCTTTTGCCTGCGCCAGTGTCTCCAGCGCGCGTCGGTCGGCGATTCGTTTGCAACGTTGGACGCCACGGCCCAAGCGGCAGTGCCAGTGCGCGGTGGTGGCGGGAACGGTGCGACCCCACCAATGCCCACCGCGAACGCCCCACCGACGTCTCGCACGGGCGTCGCGCATTTCCGGTGCCCACTGTGCCGCAAGTCGGTCTCGGTCGAGAAAGAACGACCCAGCGTGGACCAGTCCAGCATCGCCGATCAGCGTCGTGCAAACCCAAATCAAGACGACACGAACGAAGGCCAGCCCGCGGACCCAGCGCAGCATACCGCGACGGCGCCAGCGCCAGCGGGCGCGCAGCCGCCGCCCGCCCGAGATCCCGCACGTGAGAATGTGCTTCGCATCAGCAGTACGAAGTGTTGTGTTGGAGGTGTCTGTTGTCTGGGCGGAACCACTGACGTTGTTGTCTGTCGTATCTGCTACAGCCGAGTTTCTCTCCCGGTGGGTCCCTTTTGTGCCCAACTTGTCGTTTGAGATCGTGCGGCCTCCGTCGGCCGCGCCGCTCGTCATTAATGACGAGATGATCCACCGCGTGCTGGACGTGTTTCCACAGTTTTCGCCTGAGACGATCCGCCAGGATCTCGCGCGCACGCGGTCGCCGGAGCGCACGATCGAGCGCATTCTCAGTGGCCGCCTGCAAGAGCAGCCGACAGCGATGATGGACGGCGACGCGCTCGATGGCGGCATGCAACGCGGGGATCTCCTGGACGACGACCTCCAGTGGGACCTGTCGCTGTTGTGGGACGCGCTGTGGGGCGCACCACGACCAAATGGTCCGCCGGCGCGGAGACAAGCGCCGCCGCCACCGCCGCCACAACAGGGCAACTTTCACGGACAGGCCCACGAACAGGGCGCGAACCGCTTCCACTAGGCCGTGACGGTGGTATTTATCCTCAAATTTGCGTTTTTGCTTCTTCCATACGATGCGTGGTGTCCAAAGGGTTGTTTCGATGGGAAGGAGGCACCATTCGCCCTGATAGCATTGCCCTCGGCCGTGGGGGAAAGCCGTACTAGCGGATGCTCCGTGATACCGCTTCCAGTGGTAGATCCGGACCTGTCCATTCCCCATCAGGTCGGCGTGGGTCTCCTGGACGCAGATGACCCAACCGACACAACGGCACTGGCGGCCCGGTCGGCACGTAAATATCTGGTCACGCCCCCTCAGCAGCATGGCGATGACTCTTGCACGCGCGCGTAGTCTACTCGGGAAGCGCAGTCTCTTCCATCCATCAGACCGTCATGTGTCGCTGTGGCCAAAGTCAGGATGACTATTATACCTACTCTATCGTCCCCAAACCAACAGACTCTGTTACAGAGATCTCTCGAGGGTGGGTGCGCTGGATCCAGCTGGAGGCGCCTAACCCCGCGGAACGTGCGCGCCATGACGCACCACACCAACTGGTTCAACATCTCAACCCCCTGGAAGCGTGGGCCACGGCCACACCGACGCGCTACGCGGTTCAACACCTGTAACTACATCCTGTCCCACTACGCCACGCTGGACTCTTCCCGTCGCCTCAGATCCAGACTCAGTGCTGTACTTGGTCTTTGTATGTGGAGTGTAGCCATTTGGATCCCTCCGACTCTTTCGGCCGGCCCCTCGTGTTGGAGCTGCTGGTCTCATCCGACGTTCCCGTGACGAGCGTCAACAGCCTGCATGTCCATCTGGCGCGACGGCGCGTTCCCCCGCGCCAGCGACCAACAGCTCCTCCATGATGTGACTCTCACACACTGCATTCGCGAGTGCCCACTGCGCACCGCGTGGCAGAGAGGAAGCGGTAAAGGAGCGGGGTTTCGGTTGTGGACGACAGCACACGCGACGGGCCATTTGCCGCGATCTCCCGACAGCCCCTCGGTGGTCTGCGGGTGGGTGGGGTTCTTCATTCGCACATTCGCCGCCTTCTTCCCATTTCACCGCTTCGTCTAACCACCCACAAGAATGCAGTTGCTGCGCGTGGCTTCGTCGGCGCTCGTTGCGCTCTACGCGCTGGCGCTCCAGGTCCAGACGGCCGAGGCGCACTCGTACCTGGTCCTGCCCGTGGGCCGCGACCAGGGCCCGCGCACGGACGAGAACAACAGCATGGGCTGCCCGAGCAACAAGAAAGGCACGGTCACGTCGTTCGCGGCCGGCGAGAAGATCGACGTCAAGTACTGGCGCAACAACCACTTGGGCGGCTTCATCCGCTGGGCCATCGTCGCGTCCGGCAAGGAGACCAAGGACAACTTTGACAAGAACGCGTTCTACTACACGTGCCGCGAGTCCGGCGCGACTTGTCTGCCCAAGGGCCAGAACACGCGCTACTCGGGCGACAGCTCGGGCGACAACTCGATCAGCTGCGGCGACTCGATTACGCTGCCCGATTGGCTGCCCGCCGGCGACTATACGATCCAGTGGATGTGGTTCGGCGTCGGCTCGAGCTACGGCAACATGGGCTGGGCCGAGCCGCAGTTCAAGTCGTGTGCCGACATCAAGCTCACATCGTCGGGCGCCAAGACCAAGGCGCCAACGTGCCCGACGTTTGTCGGAGGGGACCGCGTGACCAAGCTCGAGAACCAAGGCAACGACAAGTGCTTCTACTTCCACAGCACGTCCATCGAGACCAACAAGTCGTACAAGGGCGACAACAACAAGGCCAAGGAGGAGTACAAGTTTGGCGTCCCGGCGGACATCGAAAAGTGCAGCGGCGGCGGCGCGGCGGCCGGTGAGGGCGACAACGAGGATGGCGTTGCCGGCAACAGCACGACGCCCGCGGCGACCACGAAGGCGCCCGCGACGACCACCAAGGCCCCGACGCCTGTGCCGGCCGAGACCACCAAGGCGCCTGCTGCACCGGCGACGACGACCAAGGCCCCGGAGGCCCCGGCGGCCACCTCCAAGGCTCCGGCCCCGGCGCCGTCGCAGAAGTGCGGCGTCAAGAACAACTAGAGTAGAAGAGCGTCGCGTCGGTCGCTCGCTGTGTCGCCTCGCGCCGTTCATGATCTCCCCTAGCGTCCTCGTCATCGTCGTCGTAGCTGTCCATCGATGTCGGTTCCGACCATCGTCTGGCATTGCAATCAACCTATGTTATCGTGTGGTGTCCCTTTCCCTCTCGCTCCATCTCGTGCCGTGAAGTCGGTCGCACGTGTCTATCTGAAGTAGTGTGTTGGAGGTGCTTCCTCCCGGCAGTTGCGCTCACCCTCATACGTAGTCACGACATGTCCCCACCACTGCTACATACTACTTACTACATACTACTACGTCGAAGCACGTACCAGTCCGTCCTCGCTGCTCTCCTCATTCTGGACGGCGCAGTGCTTGCGCGATGGTTGACGGGTGGTTGACGTCGGTGACGGCTGTGGGGTCGCCGTGGCCGCCAGCGGTACGGGCACCACGACGTCTTCGTCGCCCTCACCAGCGCCACTTCCATGTCCGTCCACATCGTCGTTGTCTCCGGCCTTGGACGCGTTGAGTGTCTCTTTGTCCTGGGCGGCGCGGCACTTCTCCCCGGGCGCGGGGATCCCACACCTGTACTCTTGGTCATACGCGTCGGTCTCAACGATCGCGTCGACCAGGTCGTTCGCGTGAACGTCCAAGCACGTGTCTGTCGTTGCCCTGGTGCGCCAGCGCGGTCACGCGGTCGCCGCCCACAACGGTGGGCACGCCGGTGGCGTCGTCGCAGTCCCGTGGGTCGTCAAGCGGATGTCGGCGCCCGAACGGAACTGCGGCCCCGAGCGACCCCAACGTGCCGTAGCTCCTGCCGACGCCAAACCACGTCCACGGGAGCACATCGTCGCCTACTGGGCAGCCAGTCAAGCAGCGTGATGGTGTCACCCCACTGGACCACGTACGCCATGTCGCTGTCCCCGGCGTCCCGCGAGCGGTTGGTCCCGGGCCCAGACCCGCAGGTCGCACCGGCCTCGCGGCACGCGGAGTAAACGACGTGGGGGGAACGCAGTCACCGTGCCTTTGGGTGTGGTGGCGTGCCTTTGGTGTCGCCCCAGATCGCCTGGGCACGGGCCACGGGCAGCGGGAGGTACCTACCCGTGGGCCTCGGGCGTAGGGAGCAGCGTCGCCAGCGTCGCCACCCACAGCGCGGCCGAGGCGAGCACGAGCGACAGCAGCGCGCTGTGTCCCGAGCGTCGCGTCACGCGTCGGTGGTGGTCCGTGTCCGCATCAGCGTCGCAGCTCCAGCGGGTCCAGAGCCTCTGGACCCTTGCCACACGCCGTGCTTCGACGACAAGGCACGACGTGACCACGATGCCCAGTCTCCGCGTCCCCTCGCCATTGTTATACCAGGACGCGTCACGCTGGTCCCAATTGAATGTGTCGACTTCCCCCCAACTCGGATTGGCACGGTTTCCCACGGTTTCAACCGTTCGGTCGCGGGCGGCGCCAAAGTCTTTTCGATCCGTCGTGTCGGTCTCTGCTTCCGGCCTGGCGTCCGAAGTCCCCCGTCCACACATGGCACAGAGCGCTGTGATCCGCGAGGAGTTTGCGTACGCGGGCCACAACGCCGTGATCCACGCCGTGTGCTACAACCGCCTCCAGGACTGCTTCGTCTCGTGCGACGACGCGCACTTGCGGCTGTGGCAGCCCGCGGCCAAGCCGTCCCCGGACTTGCGCGTCGTCGCGCTGCCGCCGCGCACAAACCACTTTGTCCAGGCGCTCGCGTTTGTGGAAACGCGCCACGTGTACGTGGCCTCGGCGCTCGACGGCACGCTCAAGATCTTGGACCAGGAGCTCAACGAAGTCGCGTCCGTGTGCTCGGCGCGCAGTGCGATCCTGAGCCTCGCGTTCGACAGCAAGCACAGTCGGCTCTTCTCCGGGGGCGTCGACGGCTGCGCGGCCTGGGACGTGCGTGGGAAGCCCCTCGTCGGCCCCGAGGCCGTGCTCAACCCGCTGTACGATCTCGCGGCCTCGCCGGGATTCTTCCACTATGCCGTCGCGCCCACCAAGCCCGTGTCGGTCATTGCCCCGGTCGCCCCCCGCGCGTCCTTCGTGGGCGTCACGCCGCCGGCCGCTGCGTTGATGGCATCGAATGGTACGGGCGCCATGGCCAAGAAGCGCGCGCTCAAGCCGCATGAGCTTGCGTGGGTGCAGTCCGTGCAGCTCAACAGCGAGGAGACCAAGCTCTACGCCCAGGGCAAGCACCGCATCGACGTGTTCGCAACCAGCGACGGCCACCATCTCGACGCGTTCACCGAGCTGGTGCCCCCGGAGCACGGCGCGATCACGGCGTTTGTCGTGCACGAAAAGACCCAGTACCTCGTGTGCGGCTGCCTGAACGGGTGCCTCTTTGTGCTCTCGGTGCACCCGACGTCGGTCGTCCACGTGTTCAAAGACCACACCCTGGCCGTGACCGGGTTGGCGGTCCACGTGTCGTCGCAGCTCATCATCTCGAGCTCGCTGGACGGCACCGTGCGGCTCTGGGACTTGGAGGCGCGACGCCAGGCGCACCGACTAGATATCCGCCAGCCCGTGCACGCCATGGCGTTGCTCACCCCGCACGCGAATCCGTGTCGCTTCTACTGCCGGACGCGAAGCTCGGTGCAGCTCTTCACGATCCAGTCGGCCGCGAAAGAGCACTTGTCGTCGCTCGCGCCGATTAGTCTCTTGCAGCGCGTTGTGTTGCCGACGGCGCCCACCACACAGCGTCCGGACGCCGTGATCCCGGGCGAGAAACGCCGCTCCACGCGGCGAATCGCACCGGTGCTGCCGGCGACAACCGAGACGCCCGATGGAGATCCGGACGAGGTGGTGGGACGGGAGACCCAGTGGATTGTCGCGGCCGGCACGGACCGCACGATCCGCCTGTTCTCGGGCCGCGCCGCGAACGAGGCGCCGTCGTTCACGTGGATCCCCGAGGAGCACGCGCTCGACGTGAGCGGGCTCGCGCTCCACCCGGTCGGCCAGAAGCTCTTCATCTTGCTCGAGAGCCAGAAGATTCTCGTCGTCGACATCCGCAAGACGACGAACCCAAAGACGCGGCGAAAGCGATCCGTCCCAGGAGAAGACGACGAGGCCGACGGCGACGACGAACACAAAGCCGACAGCGAGAAGCCCCACAGCCACCGGCTGATCGACATGGACGCCGCGCCGCTGTCCATCCTCGGCACGAACGCTCCTTCCGGCGTGACGGCCCGGAAGAAGTCGGTGGCCGCGCTCGCGGCCGTGACGGGAGGCGACACGGCGAGCGCGTCTGCCCCAGGGCCCTCGACCTCAAGGCCTTCAAGTGGCCTCAACGGCGCGACGAACGTCGCTGCGAACCCGGCGCTGCGCGGCGCCGTCCGCAGCGTCTGCTGCTGCTACTACCCGCCGATCTTCCGCGCCGCGGCCGGGGCGACGACGACCACGGGCGGCGCGGGCGCAGTCGTCGGCGCCAACGACCCAACTGCGCAGCTCAAGTGGTTTAGTCGCACGTTTGTGAACCGCCGCCAGCAGTCCAAGCGCGACCTCAAGCGGCTTGACGACCTCACGGCCGGTGGAACCACGAGCCCGCCGTCGCCGACGAAAGACACAACCACGCCGCTCATCCAGTCGGACCGCGAGTGGATCGTGTGCGGCTCGGAGTACGGCCACTTGGTGTTCTGGCACTCGGGGCTCACGAGCTCGTTCCAGGAGGCCATTTCGCTGGACGCCCATGACGCCAGTGTGGTCGCGATCGCCGCGAGCGCGTCGTCGCCGCTGTGCGTGAGCCTCGACGCGAGCCGGCGCGTCCACATCTGGCAGTTCCAACCGGTGTTTTTGCTGCGGCACATGGTCGAGCTCAACGAACAGCCCACGTGCTTCTGTCTGTCGCCCACAAGCGAGCTGCTGCTCACCGGGTACGAAGACGGCGCGGTCGTGTTCATGAACGTTGGTGACGCGCTCGCGCAGGTCGAGACGCTCGGCGACGGGAGTGACGGAGCGAGCCACGACGCCATGGTCAGCGGCGCCGACTTTCTCGACACCAAACTGATCGTACTCACGGCGAGCGTCGACGCCGTGATCAAGATCTGGGACCAGCAGAAGAACGTCCTGCGACAGATCCAGATCGCCATGGCGCTCACGTGTCTCTGCTTCATGAACGACGACGGCGACGTCATGGCCGGCGTGCCCACGGGCATCTTCATGCTCTCCAAGGACGACTTACTACCCGACAAACTGCCGGTTCACGACGGCAGTGGATCCCCAGGGACGAGGCAGAAGCAGCATCTCCCGTTCTGGCTGGCCGGCGACGAGGACGACAAACCCGCGGAGGACACGAGCCCTCGACGACACGGCGAGACAAGGCAGTCCACCGCATCGCCATCAAAACGAGACGCCGCGATGGTGACGACACACGGGCTCAAGCGGACGTTCCTCAGCCCGAAAAAGCCCGCAGTGAGCTTCCAGGGCGTCTTGCCCGGAGCCTCGGAGGAGCCAGTGCCGACTGACGAGACCACGGCAGCCGACCGCGTCGAGACAGAGCCGGCGCGGACCCTGTCCGTCGCGCGGAAGCGCCGGAGCTTCAACGAGAGTCTCGCACTGCTCATGGGCGGGAAACAGCGCAACGGGACGGATGGAAGTGAGACCTCTACCACCACACCGCTCCAGGTGCTTTGCCCGCCCGTGCTTCGCCCTCTGAACAACCAACAGCAACGCGCGACGCCACCCACCTCCACATCTTCCCGGCCCCCTTCGTCACGCACACTGTTCCCCGCAAAAGACCCGGACTGGCGCGAAGTCATCATGTACGTAGCTTACGCCCTCGGTAGCGCGGCTCCTGTTCGGTGGTGAGACTGAGGCCGTTTGTATGTCCAACAGGCCGTCCTCGCCGCGCCACGCGACCGCCAACCCGTTTGCACAGCGGAATCGCCGGCTCAAGCCGCCGTCCGAGTCCTCAGCGATCATCGCCGAGCTCAAGGCGCTCGCGCTCGCGGCGCCGGCGACGCGCTTACTGTCCCCAAAATCACCACCAGCACACGCGCCTCGTCCCCCTACCACCGATTCTACATCATCCGAGGCGACGTCGGAGACGCTGGGCATCGGCCGCACGGAGTCGGCGCCGCTGCAGTACTGCAAGCATCAGGCTCCCGTGCCGGCCAAAGCGAAGACCCCGCGCAAGCTCTGGAACGCCATCGGCGGCGAGGACCGCCGGCTCATCGCCGTCCAGCGTAACCTACCGAGTCTGTCGTAGCACAACCCACATCGACTTATTTAGCCGTCAAGATGGTATTAAATGGAACTCGAAAAGGACGGGGGGAGGTCTCACGTGTCGATGTACGGCCACGGCCGGCGCCAGGCCGGCGTACCCATCTCCCTGTAGACGCAAACACACATACCACGCACATTCACACTGTATTGAAAAGGGTCCCGACAATCGCGACGATCAGTGTCAGCAGCGTGGCAGTCGTTTTGGTCGAGCCGCTGCAGCCGCAGCGCGCGGCGCCCACGCGCAGCACGTCCATGTGGTCGTTGAAGATCCCATGGAGCGTCTTGGCCGGGTCGAAAAAGTCGTCTTGCGGTGCATACACTTGGTCGCACTGCTTGTAGAGCGCGTCGATGAGCGCCTGGCACTTTGGTGGGCACACGGCCGACGTCGGCGAGCACGCGAGGCACGAACCGTACGTCGAGCCGTTGCCCTCGGCGCTGAGCTGGTCCACGGCGAATGCGCAGGGCGCCCAGGACTTGCCCGCCGGTGTCGGGTTTGGAAAGTCGCTTGTGGCGTCCACGTTGACACCGACCGTGAAGGCGAGAAGCAGCAGCAGTCGCCAGGGCCGCATGGTGTGCATGATCAAGTCCCAGCGCCACGTTAGAACGACAGACAGCGTGGGGCCGCCACAGCGGAGAGAGAGGACGGCAAAAATAAACGCGGGGGATAGAGGTCGGGGAGCTGCTGTGGGTTATGGGAAGGTTCTGTTTGGGTTCCTAAACAATGCAATGAACATGTAGTGCGTCTCTGTTCTACCTCGTGATCTGCACCGGCCATGGGCCTCGTCTGGACGCCGTTTAGTAGGATCGGCCCCAGAGGATCCAGCACTTGGCGGGCTTGCCACTGACAAAGCACGTGAGGTCTTCGGCGAGCGGCACGTCATTGTGCTCGAACGGGATGCAGAGCGTCTTGGCCGCCGCGCTGGTCGCCGTGTTCTCGGCCTCTTCTTCGAGGCCCATCAACAAGAGCGATTCCTCACGGGACTTGGTCTTGACGTTCTCTTCCCACTCGGTCTCGTTACAGAACGGCGTGAGCACCATGCAACCTTCCTGGAGCGCCGGCACAAAGTCCTTCCATT
Source organism: Pythium biforme (assembly GCA_023337735.1). Lineage (NCBI taxonomy): Eukaryota > Oomycota > Peronosporomycetes > Pythiales > Pythiaceae > Pythium > Pythium biforme. Next base: position 11,611 of record JAADXJ010000386.1, read on the forward strand.
CCGTGACCTTCTTGATGCGGCTGTCGCGCTCGGCGCGCGCGCGCACGAGCATGTCCTTCTGGATCTGCTCGAGCAGCGCCGGGATCTTGGTCTTGAGCTCGGCGATGGGCATGTCGACCTTCTCGCCATTGTCACGACGCACGACACGGACCTGCTCCTTGAGCAGGTCCTTGGGGCCGAGTTCGAAGCGGAGCGGCACGCCCTTGAGCTCCCAGTGGTTGAACTTCCATCCGGGCGTGTACACGCGACGCTTGTCCGACTCGATGCGGATGCCGGCGTCCGAGAGCAGGTCCGTGATCTCGTCGGCCTTGGCGAAGATCGCGTCGAGTTCGTCCTTGTCTTTGTACGGGATCGGCACGACCACGACCTGCGTGGGCGCGACACGCGGCGGGAGCACGAGACCCTTGTCGTCGCCGTGGACCATGATCATGACACCAATCGAGCGCGTCGTAAAGCCCCACGAGTTCTGGAACGGGATCAGCTTCTTGCCGTCCTCGTACTCGGCCGCGATGCCAAACATCTTGCCAAAGTTTTGGCCCAGGTGGTGCGAGGTCGCGGCCTGGATGCCACGGCCCGTGGCCGGGATGAAGCCTTCGATCGTGGTCGTATAGTCGGCGCCGGCAAACTTCTCCTTCTCCGACTTGACGCCCTTGACCATGGGCACGGCCAGGAGCTCCTCGTACGCGCGCGCGTAAAAGTCGAGGATCTGGTGGACTTCCTTGTCGGCCTCGGCCTTGGTCGCGTGGGCCGTGTGGCCTTCCTGCCACAAGAACTCGCGCGTGCGGATAAACGGCGTCGGGTTCTTGAACTCCCAGCGCACGACGTTGTTCCACTGGTTGAGCTTGAGCGGCAGGTCGCGGTGCGAGCGGATCCAGTTCTTGAACGCCGGGTACATGATCGTTTCCGAAGTCGGGCGCACGGCAATGGGCTCCTTCAGGTCTGAGTCGCCCGACTTGGTGACCCACGCGACCTCGGGCGCAAAGCCTTCCAAGTGGTCCTTCTCCTTCTGGAGCTTCTCGGCCGACACGAAGATCGGGAAGTAGCAGTTCTTGACGCCGATCGACTTGAACTTGGCGTCCAGAAACTGCTGCACGCGCTCCCAGATCTCGTACGAGTACGGACGCAAAATGTAGCAGCCCGAGATGTCGTAGTAGTCGATCATGCCCGACTTGGTGATCGCGTCCGTGTACCAGTCGGCAAAGTTGTCGCCCTTGGTGGCCGACATGCCTTCGTTGGTCTTGTTCTCGGCCTTCTTCACGGGCGCCTTGTCGGCTTTCTTGGCCTTCTCGCCCTTAGGCTGTTCGGTCGCGGCCACCGCGGCCGTAAAGTCAACGACCACGGGCTCGTGGTTGTAGTGCTTCGCGAACGCCACGAGCGCGCTGGGCGCGAGCGACAGCGTCTGGTCGTTGCGCAGCGGGTGGCAGTGCACGACGCTCGCGTCCAGCAACGCCTTGTCCAGCACAAAGCGCACTTCGGTCTTGGCGTCGTGCATCACGCAGAGCGGCGAGACCGAGCCCTTGGTGACGCGGAGCGTCTCAGTGAGCACGTCCTCGCCGGCAAAGCGCAGGTTGTACTTCTTGCCGATCCCGGCGGCCGCGAGCTTCTTGCCCAATAGCGCCGTGTCCACGGTCGTCGAGGCCGCGGCCGTGACCAAGAAGAGGCCCTCTTTCTTGTCCTTGAACACGAGGTTCTTGGTGAGCAGGCCGTCGAGGTGCCCTAGCTCGGCCACGAGGTCCTCGACCGTCGGGAGCGCCTTGTGCTCGCGCTTGGAAAAGTCGATCGAGAGCGCTGCGAGCGCCGCGAGCACGGCCTGGTCCGCCATGGTCCGTCGGGCTGTGGGTTGTCGTGCGTGGTGGTGGGGGGAAATTCCACGTGTGGCGGTCGCCCTCGGCAGGGGGAGGAAAGCGGACGGTCGATCCAGTAAAAGGCGGGTTGTCAATACGGGTTCGGGTTGGATGGTCGGTGGGTGGTATGGGTTTCGTGGCCCGTTCCTAATAGCTGGTGTGCTGTATGGGAAATATGGGTTTGGTCTGAATATGGGTTTGGTGGCCCATTTTGTGGGTTTCCTGGACTGTTCTTGCGGCTGCGCCGTGGCGTGAAGTTGCGCTGGTCATTTGTTTGCCAGCAGCTCCCAGACACCATAACGTGGGTACATTCCGTGGGCGTCCCTCCCTTGCGATCGCACGCGAGACCATCACTAACGAAAACACCCTCTCCATATACATATGTCGCTCTGGATGGAGGTATAGTCCAGAGTCCAGCAGCACGATGGCGCGGCGCATTCTCGTGGCGTGGACGCTCGCCGTGGGGGCGTTTGGGGCACAAGCGCAAGCAGAGGCGACGCAAGACGACCCCGCGGCCGCGGCGGGCTGCTCACGCGCGTTCACGCGGGAGATCCGCAGCGTCTGCGGCTCGGACGGCACGATCTACACCAACCCGAGCATCTTTGAGTACCACAAGTGCGTGGGCCGCGCGCAAGGCCGCGAGCTCACGCAAATGCACATGACCCACTGCGACCCGGCGTTTGACGACACGCAAGACCTCTAGTCAGTAATAGTCGATGTCTATGCAAGATAAATCGAACGAACGTGGCATTCTCAGTCATAGGCAGTTCAAACGCTTACGCGGTGGGAATGCACACGGATGCAGGAAAGAGATGACGCTTGTGTAAGACGCACGTGAGGACGCTCCTGTTGGACGGCTTCAGCTCGACGATGAGAGCTTATTTCTTCTTCTTTGTCACGCGCTTGATCTTGACGAGCTGCGACGGGGCCACGTCGTTCGCGAAGAGCTTCGACACTTCCAAACCGGAGGTGAACGCGTTGTTGAACATGACGCGCTGCTGGAAGGAAGCGACGAAGGGCAGGAACATCGAGACGAACATGATCGGGCCGAAAATGATCCAGCCCACGGCGCGGTCGAATCCGCGAGCGAGCGCACGTACGACGACGTGGTTGTACTTCAGACGACAGATGCAGAACCACATGAACCAGTACGCCGCGACGAGGAGGAGCATGGTGAGCTCAAACAGGTTCATGATCGAGATCGCCGTGAGACTGAACACCGCCAGGAAGATGCCGCAGCAGCTAAGCCCAAACTTGATCTTTCGCAACTTGCGCTGCTTCATCGTCATCTTTTTCGTCACGCGGCTCGCAATGTAGCCGCAGGTAAAGAGCAGTAGCAACACCACGACGATGGCACCGGACAACGCATAGGTCGTCGTGGTATCCGCCTTCGTGATGGCTTTCTCGCGGCCTGCAAAGTAGATCTTGTAGGCGAGTTGGAGGTACAGCCCCGCCGCGACGAGAAGGAAACGGGTCTTGCGGATCAGCATGACCATGCGCGAGCTCCACGTGGAGTGCTCAAGGTAGGAAAGCTCGCTCTCCCACCAACCCAGCCAACTTTCAGCCGAGTCGTTGGACGTTCGCAGCCAGTTCTGCCAGTCGTTGTAGTCCACAATGATCTTGTCCCAGTCCAATCCGCTCGGGTTGAACAGGAACGGCGCCCACATCCACGTCATCGAAATGATCCACAACGAGAACGACATGACGCCGTAGTTCTGGTTCGTCGGCAGCACACACGTTTGATAGTGAGTAGCGTAGCATCGCTTGTTCCACTCGATATCCGTCGGCTCACCGTAGTTGTAGAACTCGGCATCCATCTTCCACGAGCACATGCACCATGAGAAGGTTCCGTACCAAGCGAACAGCAGAAGCAGGAACATCAATTCCACGCCTCGATAGAAGTGGCTGAACGCGTAGAATCGGAATAGCTCGGCAAACTTCTCATGCTTGATCGTGAAGCCACGACCAGTGGCGCGGTACTTGGCACCTCCGTGGATCAGCGTGCGGTCGAAGTAGTTCATACGTGTACCCATTTGGAACGTGAAGAACAACGGACCAAGCGTCAGCACGTTCCAGAGTAGGTAGGTGAAACCGTGACGGAAACCCTGCTCCACGCCAACAACAGCGACGACCGGTACGATCAGTAAGAAACCGAACTGGAGCGCCCATGAAGTGTTCAACGTGCCGCCAATGCCGATACCTCCACGCTGCAAGAAGTAGCTGTCCAGGCCACTGAGCGCCATGTACACCTTGCCGTAGATGAAGAAGTACACGCCCATCACCGTCATGGTCTGCGTGAAGTACCAGCCCAAGTTTCCGTAGAACCAAGAGTGCAAGCGGAAGAAGTCGAGACGAGTCGCCATACGAAGTGCGTCACGAGAGATCACACATTCACCGGCACCAGACGACAGCTTGGCCTCGAACAGCGCCAACTGCTGCATACCGACATCTCGTCCCTTGCCGACCTGGATAAACTCTTCGTGGGATACACGGCCACCGCGCAATGTCGTGTTGAAACCAGCGAAAATGTCTTCCGAGAGGTTCACACCCTTCGACGCCTTCGCAGTACCACCGGTCGTCATCGCGAACATCTTGTCGAAAATATCAGGGTGACCGTAGTGCTGGCGAACGTGGAACAACGCCAGCATGCGCTGGCCGAGCGAGACGAACGAAAGTTCCTGGATCGACATGAAGCTCGCCAAGCTGGACACACCGCCCGTGAACACATGCTCGCGGAAACCGATGATCGTCAACGGGTGCTTCTCGTCGTGTCGATCCATCGTTGAGAGCAAGTTCGGCATCTTCAGGCACTCCTCGAAGTAGCCGTCCTGGTTCATATCAATACACTGAAGCAGTTCACCACGCGAGAAGATGATTGCGTGGTTCTGGTTCTCGGGCTTACCCTCACCGACCATCGGATCACCTGGGAGCTCGACTCGGAATACCTCGACAATTTTGTCCTGCATGGACCGAATGAGAACCGAGTAGTACTTCGGTGGACCTTCCTTCACCTTCTTGGGACCGTCGACATAGGCAACACGTAGATTCGGGTGTTTCTTGAGCAAGAACTCAATATCCTGGGCCTGCTGACTCTGCTCATCCTTCTGCTTGCCGTAAATCTGGCACGTACACACGTAGTTGAACTTGAGCCCGACCATTTCGCTTAGGCGCACGCACTTGTTGCACTGACACGAAGGTTCGTGCATCGGCTCGTTCTCACCAATTTCCAACCAGTGCAAGAAGCGGATGGCCTCCTCGTTGTACATCATACCACGAACAGTGCGTGCCAATGTCTGACTGCGGTAACTCGCCCACAGCTGAACCTCTTCCGGATGCTTCTTCAGAGCTTCATCCACGTCCTTCGCTTGCAGACGCTCAAGAAGATTCGCCCACTCAAACGGGTAGATTGTCTGCAAGTAGAAGATGAGCTTGATGCAATCATCGTTCTGCGTGATGAGGTCCTTGATCGAGTACATGACAATTTCGTTGTAGTACGGCGTCGCGATACTGAGCGAACGAATCTTCCGAATCGGCTTCGCCTCTGGCATGTCCATAAACAGCGAGTTCGCAAAGAAACGAAGACGACGGCGGCCTTCGTCCGAGCGAGGCTCAGCGTCGAAGTTGTCCACTGTCAACAACTGATACGCGCGTGAGACAATGTCAAGAGCAGCCTCATCATTGACGATCTTCTGGAGTTGTAGGCTGGCGTACTGTTGCGAGTCGGCTGGGAAAAAGAACGAGTTCGGCTTGAGCGGTGTCTCGTTCAGCAGTTTGACGAGGTTCTCCTGCTTGGACAATACCTTCTTGAGGCAGTTCACCACAGCTTCCACTGAATCAATCACCTTGTACAGCGAACGCTGGAACTTGATGCTCGCCTCAGTGGACTTCTTCGGAACTTCGAGAATCGCCTTCATGAGCTCAGCACATGATGTGCGACACTGATTCAGACTGCTCAAGTTGAGACCCTGGAGAACTTGCTTGTTCGCCGCCATTTCCTCGATGAAATCGTAACATTCGTCGAGCTCCTTGTGCTCTTCGCCGAGCAAGATGCGAAGGACCTGCGAGGAGAACTTGTACGAGCCAAGGATTGACTGAATTCGCAAATCATCCTTGAGCAGGCGTTCGCGCATTGTCGTCTCGACCTTCTCCATCGCCTTTTCTTTCTTCTTCTTGTCCGAGTTCAGCTTCTCGTAGATAGCGTTGCATTCCAGCACAATATCGATCGATTCATCCAGCTTGCCCGCCGTCAAGAATGCCGGCGGATACAACTTGCGCCCAACAGTGTCGCCGGAGTCGATCAGGTAGCTGAGCACATTCAACTCGCGGTCGCTAATGATATCAGCCTCACGGAGACTTAACAGACACCGATTCCACGCCATCGCGAATGGGATCGTGCGCTCGAACTCAGGACCGGACACGCCCGTGATAGAACCAATGTTGGACGCACGGCTGGCTCGCGACGCCACTTCGTCGTCCATGGAACCCGTCTCGTCGTCATCATCACCCCGCTCAAGCAGGTCTGTGTATTTCTGTGCCTTCACAACGATCGGGAGGTTGCCTTGGGACATTGAGATTTTCTCGAAGCGGCGATCCAGCATGGGCGCTTCCTCCGTCTCCGTTGCATCCTTCTTCTTCTTGGTCTTCTTCTTCTTTTTCATTGCCTCCTCATAAAGATTCGGGACGAGCTTCCTGTTGAACACTCGTGGGATGGACTTGAACGTGATTCGCAAGATGCGGAACGAGCGCAGTTCACCGATGCGCAAATTGAATCCAGCGATGGAACCAACAACGACCGACAACACCGAGTAGAAAATCTGGGCGTCGTACATGAAGACGAAGAATGCCGGAATCCACAGGAAGAAGATGTAGATGATGTTGTGGAAGGATTGCTGCACCATGAAGTTGGAGTACTGGAGGTAGTCGCTCGGGTCCGTGTTCCAGATGAAGAGTGATGTCTCCACAAGATTCTTCACCATGAATTGGTAGTCGAACGTCAACTTGATCACGAACAGCACGAGCCAGAAGCATAAGTATCGGCAGTACGCATTCATCGGCACATACAACGAACGGCCGACAAATCCACCACCCATTGCCGCGAACAAGCGAGTCTGGAGCTCACAGAGACACATCAGCGCGAGGAACGCGAGACCACCGCCCAAGGCGAGTACGCCCATGTCCTTCCGGCTCATGTCGATGAGGCCAGTGATGAGAGTCATCACTCGGGCCGGGTTCTGCTTCAGGCTGGCGATGTCAATTCGACACTTGTCACAGTTCAGAAAGCCATCGCCACCGTTGTTGATGATCGCGAGGGCCTTTGCCTTGTATGTCGGAATGCATTTTTCCTGGTTGTACTTGAACACTTGGCTCTCCTCACCGTCTTTGCCAAGCTGGACGGCCTCGCCGGATGGCTTGAAGCAGGTGTCAATGAGATCGATGTAGCACGCGCAACGGCCCGAGGTCTTCTCAAGACAGTTGGTGAATGGAATCTCCTGGAGTAAAGTCTTGAAGTCCACAGGAAAAGTGCCGAACGTTGTTCCCGGGACGTACGTGCCAACACCCAAGCACGTCGCAAGTTTGTTCTCCATGCATCCACCATCTTCAGTGTCTGCATTCGCTTCATCATTCTCTTCAAGCTGCGTGTTCAGAGGCTGTGCATACTTCTTGCCCATGATCGTGAAGACCTCCGTCGCCGTCTCCGGTTGAATATCTGGGCCGTACATGATCGGTGAGTCCGGGCAGAAGAGCACAATGTTGACCGCAAGACCTAGCACGGTCATGAAAAGCGCGCAGTTGAAGAAGAAGATCCGGCGGAACGACAAGATCGCTCGCACCCATGTGCGTTTCTCGTTGAACGTCTTCTTGACAATTTTCGGGCGTCCCTTGTCATCATTTTCGCCGAACGCATCGCCAATCGTCGTGTGGTTGTACGTGAGGCACTTCTTAGTCCAGAAAAACTCGTTGAAGTCGTCGTAGTTTCGAATTTCCGGGTGCGGCGCACGCGCTCCCAGGGACGTTTTCTTGTCATTGTCCTTCTTGAACACCGTATACATCGGACGAATCGTCTTGCCCAAGAACGCGCCGGCTTCGGTCTCGCTGCGAGACGTTGCCTGCGGGAGCATGTTGTGCAGCAAAAAGCACAGGCACTCAGGCATCTGGCGAAAGTTGCCGGCTTCGCCCCAGATCAAGAAGAAGAGTGCCATGTCCACGAGCTTCTCATTCGAGAACTTGGGCTGCTGTGAGACGTGCTTGCACCATTTGGTGTAGTTGGTGAAGAGTCGCGCGTGGAAGCGCTCAATGGCGCGAGTCGCGTACTCCAACTCTTGCTGCGGATCGCGCGGGCGCAGGTAGTCGGCAAGTGCTTCCTCGGGGTTGGCCTTCTCCTTGTCTTTTTTCTTAGCTTTCTTCTTGTCGCCGCCGTCGGCATTCGGGTCGGCCTGCTCCTTGAAGTTGGTCAACAGCATGAGCAAGTGCTCCTTCTGGTTGAACACGTTCTGTTCCTGGAAGCCGAACGTGCGCTGGAGCGACTCAAAGATGTCGCCGAGGCTCGGCGAGGTCTGCATCATCTGCATCACGGGCGTATAGAACGCCGGCAGCTTCTCAAACTCGAGGATGTTGAACTTGCCCACCTTGGAGTTGCCGCCGCCGGGTCCGCTCTGGGACTCGGAGCGCTGCGACTTGATCATCTTGACGTACCGCATCATCTTGGTATTGAGGCGCTCGGCCGCGTCTTTCTCTTCCGGCGTGTTGTAGTGGATCTCGAGCGCGCGCTCCATGATGTCGACCGCGCGCAGCAGACTGGCCTCGGCGCCCTCGAGGTCGGGCGGCGACGCGCCCTGCAGCGCCGTGCCGTGTTTGACGAGGTTCATGGCCTCGTCGCACATCTGCCGCTGCTTCTCGAGCGCCTCGCTCATCACGCCCATGCTTTCGCTGGCGTCCATGGTCGTTGGCTCACTTGGAGAGAGAGCGACGAAAGCAGACGCGTTGGATTCCCCCTCCGCTTGGTTTCCTTTCGTCTCGGTTGCCGTTCCCGTCCGCGCCTCTCTCACTCACCACGCAAACGGAGAATGAGGTCGGCTCGCGGCGTTCGTTGGTTTCCCTTCGGCGCTTTCCTTCCTTTCCTTTCCGTCGTTCGCTTCTCCTGTTCACCAAGGAGCACAGACACCACAGGCAAGGGGGTGGGATTCCAGGGAGCATTGTGGGATCGGATATTTGGCATGGGTTGTGGCCATGATCATAACAGTCAGAGAAATCATGTTTGACAGGAAACAAAAATAGTTTTTGAATTCTGCTGTGCAAATATGAGACTGCTGATTTGAGCGGGCATTTATTTTCACATTCCTGATTTGGGGTTAGGTTGACAGGTGGGTTTACGGGTCGCTGGGATGACTTCAACTGGAAATGCATACCCAAAAACCCATATTGTAACACGGACCGCAGAAACCAGAGACAAAAGATTGAATTTTGAGTGGGTTCGGGTTGTATGTCTTGAACCATTTCTTAAACGGGTTCAACCCGTTGCACTTGCCAAATGCGTGGCGGATCGTCATGCTGCCTGACGCAACGGACCACGGGGCGGAAACCCCGGACGACTGCTCGTGCGTGCGCTGGATAGCGACGGAACCCAACGGAAAAAGCTCGGCAACGGGATGACCGAAACCGTCCCGTTCTTGCTTCTGCGCGGTGCCTCTACTACAGTGCAGTTGGACGTGGAGGGATTTGCACACGAAGGTACCGTACTGATATCCCAAGTTCAGCGGTGGGTAAATTTTTTGATTTCATTATGCCAGCGTGTATCGCCGTAATGAAGTTTGGGTTGGCTGCCAACACCAAGGATCCAAATCGTCGATGAGAAGCGGGATCGGCTGGACGTAAATCAGCATCCGCCTTCCGTCTTCCGTCCTGTTTTCCCGACCAGCAACTAAAACCATCGACCATCACTCTGGTTGAAGTCCCAGTCCAATTTTCGACAGCATTTTCGACATTATCGACACCGTCCGGACCAACCTCTACTATGTAATATCCAACAACTTGAACAAGAGGTGATTGATGACGTCGTCGCACCACGTCGTGTTCTCCCTCCCGTCCGACGTGAACCGTCGCCAATGTCTTTGCGGCCCAACGAGATCTTCAAGCACGGCACCAACGTTGGGCCGCGGTTGTTCACTCACTCCAAGACTTGCCAACTACGTCCCAACAGTCCACCAACTTCTCTCCAACAATAACCATGTTGCCGACCTCGATCCGCGCCGCTGCGCGCGTCGCCAAGCCCTCGGCCAAGCACGTGCGCTGCTTCACCGACAAGGCCGCGCACCTCGACGAGGCCTCGTTCACCGACTTTTCGCTCAAGCTCTCGGACGAGCAGCGCGAGTTCCAGCAGCTGGCGCGCAAGTTTGCCCGCGAGGAGATGATCCCGAAGGAGCGCTACTACGACCAGACCGGCGAGTACCCCCAGGAGATCTTCGCCAAGGCCTGGGAGCTCGGCCTCATCAACACGCACGTCCCGGAAAAGTGGGGCGGTCTCGGCCTCGGCGCGCTCGACAACGTCGTGATCGGTGAGGAGCTCGCGTACGGTTGCACGGGTATGGCGACGGCCATGGAGGCCAACTCGCTCGCTGCGGCGCCGCTTCTCGTTGCGGCCAACGACTTCCAGGGCAAGAAGTACCTCGGACGCCTCACCGAGGAGCCGGTCCAGGCCGCGTACTGCGTGACTGAACCGGGCGCTGGCTCGGACGTCGCGGGCGCCAAGACCACGGCTGTGAAGAAGGGCGACAAGTATGTCATTAACGGCTCCAAGATGTGGATCACGAACGGCAGCGTCGCCAAGTGGTACTTCGTGCTCGCCAAGACCGACCCGACGCAGTCGGCCGGCAAGGCCTTCACGGGCTTTATCGTGGATGCTGACTCGCCGGGCATCACCGTCGGCCGCAAGGAGATCAACCTGGGCCAGCGCTGCTCGGACACGCGCGGCATCACGTTCGAAGACGTTGAAGTGCCCGTGGAGAACGTCCTCGGTGCCGAAGGCTACGGCTTCAAGATCGCGATGCAGGCGTTCGACATCACGCGCGCGCCCGTCGCGATCGGCGCCGTCGGCTTGGCGCGTCGTGCCTTTGACGAGGCTAAGAAGTACGCCGGCGAGCGCAAGACCATGGGCGTGCCCATCGCGCAGCACCAGGCGATCCAGTTTATCCTCGCCGACATGGCCACGGGCATTGAGGCCGGCCGCTTGTTGGCCTACAAGGCTGCCTACGAGCTCGACTGCGGCCGCAAGAACACGATCTTTGCGTCCATGGCCAAGCGATTTGCCGGCGACCACGCCAACCAGTGCGCGACCGACGCGATCCAGGTGTTTGGCGGCGCCGGCTTCAACACGGAATACCCGGTCGAGAAGCTCTTCCGCGACGCCAAGATCTACCAGATCTACGAAGGCACGTCCCAGATCCAGCGCATGATCATCGCCAAGGAGCTCTTCTCGCGCGGTTCGCTCGAGCCGTAAGCGTGTGGGTGAGTTGAAGGGAAAAGATACCTTCCTGCTTGCACATCCCGCACGCGTCGTCTGTAACCGAGGAAAATACAAAAAATGATTTCTTCATGTACCTGTATACAAAGCTGCCTGTCCTCGTTGTGTGGTTTTGATACCAGTAGGAGAGGCTCGGCTGGTTGAGTCGGTGCGCAACAATGACAACGGTATCCGTGCGAGGGCTATTAGACCATCGAAAGAATACTCAACACATTGGGAAGTCAACTCTATCTCTTTGTTTTACGGCCTATGTGTACATGCTTCTGGATACTTGTCTACATGCGCGCGCGCCGCACGAGACTGAGCTCGGTGAGGAATCCCTGGTACGTGCGCGGCACATACTCGGGGTTCTGCGCCTTCATGGTCTCGAGAAACGAAATGTACGCCGCGTGGAGGTCCTCGGCCTTGGTCTGCGTCAGCGGCAGCAACGCCTCCACTTCGGCTTTGGTCCACGACCGCTTGAACGTGGAAGCCGCGATGGCGGCGTCGGAGAACGCGAGCAGCTCCTGGGGGAGACTCGTCGGGCTCATGCGCCGCGTGGACTGCATCAGCGCGCCGCGCGTGAGGTTACGGCCGGTCTCCTCGTTGAACAGCTCCACGGCTGTCGCCCAGCTGCGGCCATTCTGCTGGAAGAGCTCGAGTGCGCGCTTGCGCTCCTGCTGGCTCAGGCGGCTGTCGCGGTACGTCGGATTAGCCTCGCCCACGCGCGAGCGCTGTGCGCGGATCGAGTGGACGGTCTTGCGGCTCCAGCCGCGCCCGGCGTGGGCGTCGTTGAACTCGTCGACGATCTGCTGCACGAGCTTGCGCTGTGCGCGCGACAGCGACGCGTTCGCGGCCTCTTCCTTCGCG
>JAADXJ010000387.1:0-23817 GCA_023337735.1 Pythium biforme
ACGCACGCTGTTTAGGTACCTTCAAGAAACATCGAGCAAAGATGGCATTGTGGTCTCCTATTGATACGAACCTCAGAACCTTGAGGGTGGAATGGGGTTTTATCAATTTTAACCTTAAACTTAAAAACCTTGAGATGTTGTTGAGGTTTATTGAGTGAGGTTATAAATGTTTTGACCCCACAGGTCGAATTCTGGAGATTCATCTGGCACCGGCGTGCTGAAAACCTCGTAGTGTCCATTAGGGAGATTTCGCAACCGGGTTTTATCTTTGTCTTAAAAAACGTCATAAATATATGCAGGTTTTTGCGGTAGGGACCTGTAATAGGGTTGAATAATGTGCATGAAATGGACGGTTTTTAGTGTTGGCCAACTTATCTGATGAACGGATTCTTTATCTTCACATTTTGACCTCTATAGTTTTATGCACTTGATAAAAAGTGAGGATGAAAGACAAAGATAAAACTTGCTTGCGAAACCTCTCTATTGTGGGAGGAGTGTATAATATGCACTCCTGCCACAATGGACACTTATGAACGTTCGCAGGAAGAAGCTACGTCATTCTTCTTCGGTTGAAGAGGGTCACATGGCTCCGCTGGCCAGGGCGGACCCTACGAAGAAGCGAGAAATTCTCACGGAAGAGTTGGAATGAGCTGACTCGATGTGGAGACGATCTTGCCAGCAGCTCCGCCAGCGACATTCTGGACACCAGCAGTTCGTTGGAGTTCAGGCTGGGGATACTGTACGGTATGTGATTTGAGTAAAGCTGATGGTTGGAGGCCCAACTATTGGAGGTCCAATACAGCACCCACGGCCATTCATATTCAATAATTTAATACATGCACACTTCCCCCGTCGACAAATATGTGTATGCGGCACCGTATGGGCTTCATGAGCTCACCACAACTCCCTGGCGGATCATAGCAGTTGCGGCTTGGGCGTCACAGTTTTCGAGTGCCGCACGCAGCACCCGAAACGCTGGGCCCATTTCAAGCAGTCGGGCACGGCGCAGCGCGTACCGCCGCCATGGGTGCGGCAGCGGCCCTTGGAGATCGCGCCCTTGCCGCAGTCCGGGTACTTGCAGCGCGCGCCACCGCCGTGGGACTTGCAGCAGCCGCGCGACTGCACGGGCCGGAAACATCCATCGATCTGGCACAGCTTCATGCCTTTGTGGACGGTGCATTTGCCTTGGTTCTGATGCGAAGGGCGCCGCAGGCAGCCCGTCACCGAGCAGTAGTCCGGGCGCGTGGGCGAACTTGCCAGCGGGCTCGACGAGGGCGAAAGCATGCCACATGAAGATGGTAGCTCGAGCTCATTCAGCATGCTACTGATGCTCGAGAGCCGGCGGCGGAGAGGCCCCGACGTGGGGAGCTCCGTGTCGTCGCTCACGCCATAGCTGGGTGCGCACAGAGATGTGCTGGGCGTTGTCCACGCCGACGCCGGCGCCGCCGTCTTGCTCGCGAGCGGCGACATGTGGAAGCTTGACGTGTACGCCGGCAGCAAGACGGGGCTGCGCGCGAACGCTTGGTGGGCATAGTGAGCTCGTGGGTTCGGTGAGGTCTTGGTAATTCCGCCGTCATCCTTGGTGCCGAGCAGCATGAGACTGCGCGCCGCAGTGGTATCTTCGACTTGGGTCTCCACCACCAGAACGCCGCCGCCGTGATGGGAGAGATCAGGCGCGACGTCGTCGGCCGGGTTGAGCAACTGGAGCATGTTCATGTTGAATGTGACGTAGGTTGCTCGTTTGTTCCAGAGGAGATTCGATGGGTATGCTCCCCTCTGAGATGTTTTTTCTTCTTGTCGCAGAAGCGCTTCCTGGGTGGGGTCGTCGTGGAACACCAAAACGGAAAGTGAAGGAAGCGGGAGGGTCAGACCAAAGCCCAATCGCTCGGTGCAAGCGACTTGAGAACAGAGTGCGCGGAGCACCTCACGGCGACTTTGACTATGGGGTTCTGAAGCAAACGTTGGCCACTTGTGCTCTTCTTTTTTGTGGGTTTTGTTTCTGGACGCACCGCACCGACAACCCACAAGGCGCGGCTGAGAACGCCCAACCGAACGCAAAACGAATGTTGGTTTGTGTGAAAATCATCGTCACAGCTTTTGAGTGATTCTGTTCTCTTCATCTCTCATCTCCTTTGTGTGGCGCTGTGGGCGAAATCTGCGACGAGAGCAACAAGATAAAACGTTCCAGCAGGCGAGCCAGGCTGGTGACGTCTGCATTGTGGACACGTACATCGACCAATGAGACGTGAGCAGGATCCACTGGACGCCTCCCGTTGGCTCACGCTTGATCGACGCAGCAAAGTGGCGCGGAACGCATCCCTTCAAGATCGCGGCCAGATGGTCGGTCGCGTTTTGCGTTTTGGCCGAGGGGCATGCAGAGAAAAGGCTCTCCCGTTTTGTTCTTGCTGGGTTGTGTGCTTGGCGTTCAAATGACCGTTTTTCTTGTGTTTGTGAGTTTGTTCTCGCTTCGTCCTCTCCTCCCCCACCTCCTCCTCCCCGTTCTCCTCCTCCTCCTCTATAATAGTAACCTGGTAAATGCTGTGAATTCTGAAGCATGCTAGTCACACTGTGTGACTCACACGCACCTGTGCTGTGGGAAGGGACAACGTGCCCATCCGCCAGATGGTTCCACACACATGGATCTCACCAGCGTAGTTGAAGTGCGGGCTCTTGTCATCACCCCCCAAACGCAGTCCAGACTGCCCCTACCAAGTGACTCACTAAATGCCCCACAGCCGCCGTTCGTACAGTACAGCTCATAGCTCCCTCGCTTGTTCTGTCGAGAATCCTCGCCTCCCAGCGTTCCAGCACAGTCCACACAACGGACTGACAGAAACTCGCATCCAAGCCAAGCCGGCGGCGCGCCTTCCCTCTCGCTTGTTCTCGAGTCAGATTCATTTCGCAGCTGAAGGAACGCGGCCGGTCTGGGTAATGTACCGTATGTAACAGGCACACAAGGGTCGCACTAGCGTGTTCTCATGGAATGCATCCTCATGGGTGTGCAGTCGCTCGAAACGCTTAGTAGTCGGCGGGCGTTTGCTTCGCAGGACAAAGCGAACCCAGTCGTACGCTCGAAGTTGTGACGATGCCGCCCTCGTGTTATATCTCCCACCACTGGGAACAGAAAAAAATGGTTCTCGTAAAACCATACTCACTCGCACTCATTCACGTTTAACTCGGCACGGGTTCCGGCACTGTACTGACATGCTCTTTCACTCTTTCACCACGTTACCTACGGCTTGTTCTGGACCACCGGCGGCAGCAGCGGCGCAAACTCCTCCGTGAGCTCTTTGCCCGACAGGGTCTTGCCCTGTAGGAGCAGCAGGAGCTCCTTGTCAAAGGCCTTCGTGCGTTTCTTCTCCTCCTGGATCGACGCCTCCAGCTCCGCGAGTGCGCGTCGACGCTTCTTTGGAATGGTGACGCTGTTGCGACTCGGTTCCACCGACAGCGGCGATGGCGGCATCGTCACAGACGCCTGGCTGAACATAGCGAGTGCTGTGTCGCCACCGAGCCGCTTGATCATCTCGGCTGGAAGCGGTGGATCGAGCAGTTGGTCGGGCTGGGTCTTGGTGTACCACGATCGCCACGCCGACTTGTCGAGGAGACCTTGCACGAAGCGATCAACGCCACTTTCTGGCTGGTCGAGGAGGTCGTTGTTCGCTTGAGCTAAGTCGGTGGCCTCTACACGCATCATCTTCAGGGGTCGTGGCGACCCGACTCGCTGACGAGGCGATCCGGGCGATGGGATGAGCACGCGCTTCTTGAAATTCGCTGGGCCACGAGAAAAGAACCACGAACTCAGCGGACTCGCGGCGGCTTGGCTCGGGACATCCGTAGTCGCCGATGACGTGTCAAGCGGCGCGCGCATGCCAAACGATGGGCCCCATGCGCGCTCTCTGGATCGCCTCGGTGGATGGATCGGAGTGGCCAGCGCTTCCCTAGTGATACTCGCCAACGTCTGCTCACGGGACGACGAGAAGACTGATTCGATCAAGTGTTTGCTCGGGGTCGTCGAGTATGTGATGGCGGTAGTCGCCGACGAGGCCACGTCCGGTGCTACCGCGCGCGAAGCCTGCTCGATTTTAGCTGACGTCATTGCTGTGTCACTAGGGATGCTTGAATGCGGCGCGTCCGCTCCTGTGTGCTCAGTGACGATGCGGCTTTCTTCTCGTGGACTGGCTGATGCTGTCGCATGTGGCGCCGAAACCTGTGCGGTTAATAGAGCTCGCTCCACCTCCCCATTCTGGACTTCTTCACCTTCATCAGTACCATCTTCGTGCGAGAGTGCATCAACTTCATCGCCTTGACTGGAAATATCGTCCCGTTGGTCCTCGTCACACTTATCTGGCAGCTCGATGGTTCCGTCAGATTCGTTGGCTGACTCGACATTTTCATCAAACAGTCCTGCGTGTTCCTCGAGGAGCTGTTCGTGATTCGCACTCTGACTCTCATGTGAAGTCCCATGAAAATCGACCGAAGTCAACTCTTCCTCCAACTGGGCCCGCTCCTCATCTTCAGACAGATCTTCGTGCTCCAAGCTTTCATGTTCACTATGGGCAGCGTTGGAGGGGACATCTTCTCCGTCGTGTTCCATTGTTTCGCCCTCGTCATAGCGCGCGGCGTGCTCAGCAGCGTCTTCATCACTGTCGCCCATCAAGATCCTTGACACCTCGTCATCTATCGTTCTTCCCTGGTGGTTCGCTGGATCAGGGTCCGCGTGGATGCCGGTATCAGAGTGCGCACCGCTCTCTTCGTCGTGTCCTTCATCGTCTGATCCGATGGATTGCCCATGTTGCCCGGTCGACTCGGCATCTTCATCGCTATCAGTGTCGCTCAAAACGATGAGTTCATCGTTCGAGAGGGGACGATTTGATTGAGTCGGTCGGACGCCTGGCCACTCGTCCATCCCAGTAGTGTCTGTAGTGTCTGCCTGATTGGCCAAACCATCATCGTCGTCGCTGTCCGTCACCTGGCTGTCACTCTCTTCTTCCTCCAAAAAGGAATCATTTAGTCCGCGCTCGGGTTCCGCATTCTGAGAATCGTTGAACTGGTCGTCGTCTTCTTCGTCCTCGCTTTGATACTGTTCCCCAGTGTAGTGAGCAAGAGAGGAGCTCGATGCTAACAAGTCGGCGGCTAAAGGCGTTGTTGCCGTTTCGTCTCGATCGTCCAGTTCATCGTCTTCCTCTTCCTCATCCAAATCGATCGCGTTTCGCATCTCTTCGTCCTCGTCCTGAGATGCGTTGTCAACACCAAGACTCTCGTACTCTGCATCATCGTCTTCCTCCGCACCCTCCAACGCGAGTGCTTCACTTCCGGTGCTGGAGCCAACTGATTTGGTCTCCTCGTCCAACTCAGTACCTTGCACGGACAGTTCGTTTCGTGAAGTTGCTGCAGGTGGTGCATAAGTCTCGCCTCTCACGCTCGATTTATCTTCAAGGTCACTTGACGTCGAATTAGCATCTGCCCTCGCGTTTTCCTAGAACGACGATAGTATATGTGAACGACGAGCACTGAGCACACAAAACGCATCCATCTCACCTCATTCAGCACGTCTCCCTGGTAGCTTTCGTCATCAGCCATCGTCTCAACTGAGCTTGTTCGATCAGCGTCAGCAAGAGACGCCAGCTCACCGCTCAGAATCGCTTCAACCGATGCATCTTCATCTTCCTCCGACTCCAACGGACTCGATTGCATGTCCGATTCCGTGGCTTCTTCAACGACAGTCTCTTGCGCTACCGCTGAGACTGATGGGGGAGTGGGCAGCTTTTCCGCGACAGGTGCCGTCGATGCCGTCCCCGCCTTCTTTTCTTCTTTAACCGGTGACTCGCCGTGGGCAGTTGATGGAGAAGTATATGATTTTTTTGGAAGGATTGGATCCGGTACCATCTTCACCTGCGGGGTCTTCTTAACCGCGTCTTGTTGAACCGCCGATGGTGAAGGAGTCGACTGGACTTCGCCTTCGTCTTCCGTCGCTATGCTATGCGAGTCCTCGCTGCCCAGCTACAAACACCGAATTCGTTAATACACAATCGTGGACCCCAAGCGCATCGACTATGCACTTTGTGCACGAACCTGTTGTATCCTGGTTTCCACTTCCGAGATTTCCTTGGGCGTTGTTCCTTTTACCTTGGCAAAGGATATGATCTTTCGCACGGGCCTTGTTGGCAACAACTGCTTAGCTGGTGTGGCATCCTCGTTCGCCAATCGTGCTGACTTTCGCAGCGGCGTTTGCGGCCCAGGTGGCTTGGTTTCTGCGTCGGGCGCCTTCGTGTTGGGCTCTGGTGCCTGGGTTTCTACCTTGGGTGCCTTAACTTCTGGTTCCGGTACCGGCTCAGCAGCGGTCTCCGTCAATACCGCACCCGCAGCTTTGCTCTTGCGCCGTTTCTTGGATTTGGATGTCGTGGCAGGAGCGTCCTCGTCTGTTGGTGTCGGCACCGACGCCGTTTCTGGGGCCGTTGCAGCACCAGCAGCGGCGGCGGCGAGTGCTGCTCGCGTCGTGCGCCCCGTCGGCGTTTGCTCGGCAGCAGGTTGTCTCGGTTGCTTCTTCGGAGTCAAGTTGACGACTTTGCGATCGTCCATCTTCGTCGTCAGCTCTGCTTCCTCCTCTTGCTGAGCACCGATACTACCGCTTCGGTTCTTCCGCTTGCGCGTGCGCTTCGCCACGGGTGCCGTTTCGGATGTCGTTGGCTGTGCCGATCCAGTTGCTTTCACTGCCTTGCCTCTCTTTACTGACGGCTTGGTGCTTGTCTCTTGCTTCACCTTGGCCTTGGACTTGGTCGCTGGCTCCGTCGATTCTGTGGGCGTCGCCTCAGCATAAACCTCAGCTACACTACCTTTGCGCTTGTGGATGCGTTTTCTCTTTTTCTTTTTCTGCGGTGAAGGGGACGGGGGCGCTGGAGGTGGTGCCGTCACGGCCGTCGTGGCATTTCCCTTTTTCGCCTTCTTACCGCCGCTTTTCGTCGTCGCTGGCGTCGCCTCAACGGGCACTGCAGCCGCGATTTCGGCGGCGGGGGCTGCCTCGACCTTTGGACCGGGACTTGGCGCTGCTGCCGCGGCGCGGGCCTTGGCCTTGGCGCGCTTCCGTGCGCCGCCGCTGCGCGTCTCGCTCATAATTTGGACCCGTCTTGCTTGTTGCTCCACGGGGAGGACACCAGTGACCCTTTTTGGGCCTTTGTCACTCTTAGATATGCTACAGCAAAGGTTCACAAATAACTAGAAAGGGCTGACAGTACGTTCAGTCAGTATCGACTTCGACAGGTTTCACTTCCCTCCCAACATTCAAACGATCTTGAAGAGTCGCGATTTGTTCTCCGTTCAACAAAGCGGTTCAGGCTTGTAGGTGGAAGAACGATGTGCGACGTTTCGTTGGTTCTCTTCGGTCGGCACCGCGGGCTTTTTTTGTTCTCTTTTTTTGCTCTCCGCTCCTCACTTTTGGATTTTTGTTCCGACGTCAACTCCTGCAGGCAGCCATGTTGCCCTCACCGTTGTCTCAGGGGAAATCCGCAACCACCAAAGAAAATTCACGCGGCAACATGGGCGACACCTCCAACGAATCCGCGCTCCTGTACGCGCCGCGCGCACCCGAGTACGGCGCAAAGGCCGCCTACTTCATCGAGCAGATGGCGGGCGACCGACCCTGGTGGAATGTGCTGCTCTTCGAGTGGTTCTCGCCGCTCATGGCGCTCGGCAACACACGCCGTCTCCACGCGGCTGACCTCTTCCCGCTCTCTGACGCGCACAGCGCCGCCGCGATCGCGCCTCGGCTCGCGGCCGTCTGGGCGGACGAGAGAACAAACCGGGGCAAGCGCGCGAGCCTCCCACGGGCATTGCTGCGTGCGTTTGGGCTGCGCTTTGTCGCGCTTGTTGCCGTCAAGTTAGTCCACGACTCGCTCGCGATTATGTTGCCGCCGCTGCTGATCAAGGCGATCGTCGAGTACTCGCAGGACGCGACTGCGTCGGCCGTGCTCGGATTGTTCTATGCGCTGGTCGTGGCCTTGAGCGGCGTGCTCGTGGCGCTTTTGCAGCGCCATTTGGATTACCTCGCGGCCGAGTTGTCGCTGTTTGTTCATTCGTCGGTCTCGACTGCAGTGTTCAAACAGACGTTGGTCGTGTCGCCGTCGACGCTTCAGCGCACAGCGAGTGATGACGTTATCGGCTACGCCACGACCGACGCGACGCGGCTACGGCAGGGATTGCTCACGCTGTTGAGTATGCTTGGTGCGTTCGTCCAGATCGTGTTTGGTGGGCTGCTGCTGCACGGCCTCGTGGGCAATGCCCTTTGGGCCGGGTTGATTGCGGTGGTCATTGGCGTGGGCTGCTCCGTCATAGCAGAGAAGATCGCGCGCAAGTACGAGGTGCCCGTAATGGAAGCTAGAGACGAACGGATTCAGCTCAGCCAGGAGCTTGTCACCGGAATCAAGACACTAAAGCTGCTCACGTGGGAAAAGAGCTTTGCCGAGCGTGTCGAGGAACTCCGAGATGACGAGCTACGTCGTGTGAAGTCGCAACTTCTCGCTCGAGGTGCAGTTGCCACCCTCGCGGCCGTGGTCCCATTTCTCGTGACCTCTGCCACACTGGTTGCCTACGTTTTTCTTGTCGGAGGAGCGATGGACGTTGCGGCGACGCTCCCTGCGCTCATGCTTCTGACACTTCTTCTACGTCACCCACTCCTCACGTTGCCGAAGCGTACGGCGACGCTGCGGGATGCGTTCGTGAGTCTCTCGAAGCTGAATGCATTCCTCGTCGAGCCAGTGCGGGCGACGACGAGCGATCCACACGCTGTGGGAGTCAGCGTCACCATGAAAAGCGCCGACTTCAAGTGGGACACCAGGACGCACAAGACCGAGCTAGATTTGCTACTGGAAGCTCAAGGCCTCTCGGAGAACCCTGTGTCAGGTCCTGTGCTTCATCATATCAACTTCTACGCATCGCCCGGCGAGCTCCACGCAGTGGTCGGAGCTCCCGAGAGTGGCAAGTCCAGTTTCCTAGCGGGGATTTTAGGCCTCGTGCGCTGCAGTGCTGGGGAAGTCACCGTGCATGGGTCAGTAGCCTACGTCAACCGTGAGCCATTCCTCCTCAGCGCGACCATCCGCGAGAATATCTGCTTTGGACAACCGTTCGAAGCCCACCGGTATGTCATGGCACTGAAAGCGAGCTGCCTCAAGTACGACTGGCCAACACTGCCGCAAGGCGACCGAACAGTCGTGGGCAGCGACGGTGCGGTCATTCTCACTGCAAGCCAACGCATTCGTATCGCGCTTGCTCGAAGTCTCTACCAGAACGCGGATCTTTACGTGTTTGATGACATCCTGGCGACCATGGACGTTGTGATTGCGAAGAAGATTTTCAAGAAATGCATGCAGACCGCACTGAAGAGCAAGATCGTGATTATGGCAACGCTGTCGCTCAAGATTGTAAAGCGTGCAACAAACACGATTGTACTTGCGCGCGGAACTATCGTCGAATCTGGCGACTTCAAGTCGCTCATGACCAACAAAAAGTGGGGCCTTCTGTCCGAGGTGGTCCATTCCCAGTCATCCAAGGCAAAGAAAGAAAACGAGATTGCCTATAATGAAGCGGACTCTTCAGACGAAGCTGAGAACGATTCCGATGGCGACGAAGTATCCAGTCAACTTGATTTGGCCGCCTTCGCCCCAGTTGTCAGCGACACGTCACTGGAACCACGGATGTGCGATGACGATTCGGCTGATGAAAATGTGCGGACAGCGGTGGCTCTATGGCTCTTCCGAGCTCTGGGCGAGAAGGGATATGTCGTGTTCGGTCTAGTCGCTGCATTACACCTGGCAACTGCTCTGTTCCAGCTTTCCTCACTCTCCGCGCTGGCGAAACTGGACGCCCCTAGCTCTGTACTCGAAGTATACATCGCATTTGGTCTGCTTCTCATCCTGTCGACCGTGGCATCCACTGCGGCCGTGAACCTTGGCAGCATTCACGCCAGCCAATCCATACAGCAATCACTGATCGGACGTCTTTCGAGGGCGCCAATGGCGTTCTTCGACGCTACTCCGACCAACCGCGTCGTTGCTCGTGTCTCTAAAGACCTTAGTGTTGTCGACGCCGGCCTCGTTTCCTCGTGGCCTCGCCTCCTTTCATCCTCGACGCAGTTGATTGTCACCCTTGGTGTTCTCGTGGCTCTCTCGCCATGGCTGATACTCGTGTTGGCACCTGTGATCCTCGGATTTTACCGTCTCGAAGAGTGCTTTGGCACACCGAACAGAGATCTCGAGCGCATCAATGTGGCGTCGTTGTCTCCGATTCAATCATGTGTTGCTGAAGCGCTGCGGGGAATGACGGCGATCCGCATTTGCAAGGCAGACCACCTTTTTCTCACCCAGTTTTACCAACGGATGGACTTGAACCATCAAGCATTCATGCTCAAGGTGTGCGCAAAGAGTTGGCTTGGGATCCGCGTGGATGCGCTGTACGTTACGCTCATCAGCTGCGCATCTCTCGCTGCCGTTGATGTCCACTCGTCAACCGAGGCATCTGCTCTGCTCCAAGCTGGCAAGGTCGGCGTCGCTCTAATCTTCGCGTTCACTCTCTCGCCCGTCTTGTTTGACTTCATCAAGGCATGTGATGAGACGTGGTTTATGCTGCTCGCAGGTGGACGGATCAAAGCGTACACCAAGATGCCTATTGAAGCCGCGCTCGATTCGGTTCCCCAGCTTCGTCCAACTCCGGACTGGCCTTCGGCAGGTACGATCGAGTTCGACAACGTGTCGCTGCGGTACCGTCAGGGACTACCTCGCATCCTCCGAGGCGTTAGCTTCAGCGTGGCCAGTGGAAGCAGCCTCGCGATCATCGGCAATCCAGGATCCGGCAAGAAGTCGATCTTCGCAGCGCTCTCTCGTGTCGTCGAGTCTGCCACGGGCACGATATCGATTGACGCCGTCAACATCAGTAAGATCGGCCTCCACGATCTGCGATCCAAGATCGCGGTCCTGCCTCCCGACCCGACGTTTTTTGCGGGCTCCATTCGATTGAACCTCGACGCGACCCATCAGTGCGCGGACGAGCAGATCTGGACGGCGATCAAGGCTGCTGGGCTCCAAGGTGCTGTGCTCTCGCTGGACGAAGTCGTGTACGAACGAGGATCCAACTACAGCGACGGCGAGCGGAAGCTGCTAAGCATCGCGCGGGCCATGTTGAGACGGCCAAAGGTCGTGATGATTGACGAAGGAGACGATGTGATCATGACCTCACCAGAAACCGACTTCATCGACCAATGCATGCAGCAAGTATTCCCGGGAGCGACTCGGCTCACAATCACGCAACGAGTCGCGACCGCGACGTCCGCGACGACTGTGATGGTGATGGTGAACGGCCAAATCGCCGAGATCGGCACGCCCAGAGAGCTCCAGAAGAGCGCCCGCAGCATCTTTCGATCGATCCTCGACCACTGGAAGCGTCGCGACAAAGGCGACCGCAAGAAACCTTGAATGATTGCCAAAAGATGGAATGTTTGTGACCATCACTCTGCGTCGATACTCTACAAATCAATACGATGTCGACGGATGGAAATGGCGGGAAACTTCCCGCCATGTACTTGTCGGCTCGTGCACAAAACGATCTCTCGCCCATCACCATGAGCCGCAAGCGCAAGGTCGGGACCGCGGCCTCGCCGACACCACCGCCAGTGAAAGATGCGAAGCTGCAGCGCGTGGTGCGCGCGCTTGAGGACGTCGCGCGGACGGGTGTGACGTTTGCGAGCGGCGTCAGCGAGCGGTTCCCGCTGCCCGCGATCGCGTTCAAGAACACCCAAGACCAACAAGACGACGACGACGGTGACGAGTTATTGCTGCCGCTCTGCGAGCGCGATGTACGCAAGATCAAGACCCGTGGTACGGTCTTGCAGCAATACGAGCAGAAGGTGACGGCGTGGGAAGTGGATGGCGCGTTGCTCGAGTCGCGCAACCCGAACTGGCGCGAGTTTGTGGACGAATGGCTCACGTCGATGCGCCGTAAACTGGACATCGCGCCGACCGCTTCTGTGGAGATGAAGGTGCGCAAGTTGATGCTCGTTGGGGCTGGTGCGCGCCTGGAGCTACGGCGCGAAGGAGAATATCTTTGGCAGTCTAATGGTGGTGTTGCCGGGCGCGTTTGACGGTGGCGACCTTGTGGTTCAGCAGCCTTTGATGTTCGATGACGAGAGCGAGGACCAAGCGAACGGAGATGACGAAGGCGAAGACGACGGCGACGACTCTGAAGATGAAGCTCAAGAGGACGATGAGAATAAGATGAAGAAGGTCAAGTCGCCGATGAAAGTGATCAACAAGGAAGTCAAAACGACGACGAAATTGGAGAAAGCGAAGCTCAAGACGACGATGTCGATGCTCAAGAAGAAAAGCAAGAAGAAGAACAAGAAGAGGAGTCACCGACAAGGACAGTCACATGGCAGCCAGATGCACGCAGCAACGCCTACGGCATCTCGTACGCGGTATTCTACGACAGCTGCGAGTGCGTGTCTGAACCCGTGCGTGATCGTACCGCCTTGTGTCTCGTCTACGATTTGGTGACGGCCACACAGAGCGAGGTGCCATTGTTCGGAGGTCCTGATCGTGTCCAGCAGTCTGTGAACTTGGCGCTTGCCGACTCTTTCGACGCATCACCGGCACCGATGGCGAAACGGTTGAAGATCAGTCCGGACGCGTGGCGAGCGATTTACGAGTTCATTATTCAGCGCCAGTTTGTCTACTCGGTGAGGAGCAGGAATTTGGACTACCTCGATCACGTCGATCGCCAGATCTTTGAGAGCCTCGCTGCTTTTTGCGACCAGAGCGGGGGCCAGTACGTGCTGTACCACGCAGCGCTTTTCTGCTCTAAGTACTGTGAAGAAGACTCATGGTTCGGAACTCTTTGCATCAACGACGGCGCAAACGAAGAAGCGTCCATGACACTGGCAGCTCCCTGGGTCAAGCATGGCACGTCAGAGAGATTCAACTGTCCGCCCATATCTCTGCACCATCGACACGAAGTCGCTTGGTACAGAGAGCTAGAAACAGCTTCCTACAGACACCGCCTGCTCGAGCCCCCCGCTAGCAAGCCGCTGCTGGCCCATCTCTCGAAATTGCACGGAAACTGGAAAAGTACCACGCTCTTTCCGACCTACGCGCTCGTCGTGATGCCGGCGACGATGGAATCGAGTCATTTTGCGAGGTTGTCGATGCAAGACGTCACGGAAAAACTCCAGACGCTGTTCGTAGAGCCGCAAGAAAAAGCGCTGCAGTACGCACGACGTGTCGTCCACCATCGCGCGAGCTGGCAACTACACTCCGACGACATGGAGCCATTCAATGAGTTTGTCAAGATCGTCGTCAAGATGAACGACTGCCAGCTCTTCACCGACCTGCTGCTCGCGGTGCGCTTCAAGATTTCATTCGGATACAGTCGCTCGCCTCGGGCGTCGAACACTTTGGCTGGCACGCGTGCGTGGATGCCTTGGTCAAGAGTATTCGTTCGAATGCGACGTTGGCCGGTCGCATCATCTTGATCCTCCCGGCGTGTCGCGAAGGTTTGAGATCCGAATGCTTGGACGTTCTGCTCGACGCGCTGCTGGCGCTCCACCCGTGAACAGACGTGAAGGTTGGTCGGCGAGACTGTGCCGATTCGAAAAGGTACATGTACCAGGACGAAGACGTGTTCAGCGAGCTGATCGCCGTCACATACGTCATCTCCCCCGAAAGGATCCACGACATTGTCTCGATACCCCGCGCCCAAGAAATGGTTGGCATTGTTGTGCCAGCGCTGACAGCACTGAAGCGGAAGTATCTGGAACAGCCCAAGATGCGGGCAGCTCTACACCGCGTGTGGGAACTCTTCCAGCCCATGCTGGCAACGATCCGCAAGGCACCGCGCGCGGACGTTCGCATCCCGGAGCACTGCCGAAAGTGTCTGGAACTCCAGTCGTTCCTGACGTCTGAAGCGACCGAAACGACACTCAAGCTCTCGGACGTATCCGAGCTCGCGGACTTAGGGAAGTACTCCAACGCGCGACCGCACCCCCGGTCGTTGTCAAGGTCACGCGACAAGGAGACAACGCTATGCGACTTGTGAAGACGTCAAGCCGAGTGTGTTTGGCCCTCAGCTCCGATGCGGATGTCCAGGAGGCGAGACTCCGGAAATCGCTTTTCCCTGATGCAGCCCAGCCCAGCGACGAGGTCTCTGAATAGGTATTTCGGGTCTCGGCAGGAGATCAAAACGCTGCGATGTCGCACAAGGACATATCACGAACGTTTGACGCGCAGTGGACTCGGAAGGCGGTGATTTAGATATTTAATCCAGTTTCGCGATCATTTACCGTAACATATCCGTGCTGCACACGACCGTCGCAAAGTGCTCGACGCCGCTGCGGATCTTCAATGGCTTCGAACAGCGGATTGGAATCTTTACGACCATCATTCTGAACATATGCTCTATAAATAGATATAATATCGAATGGTGGAAAAGCGCTCTCGCCAAGACCGAGAGCCCATCAAGTCAAGATGACCCTCAAGCGCCAGACCGAGGCGGCCTCGCCGACACCGCAGGGCGACGCGAAGCTGCAGCGCGTGGTACGCGCGCTTGAGGGCGTCACCTGCACGGGTGTAACGTTTGCAAGTGGCGCCAGCGAGCGGTTCCCGCTGCCCGCAATCGCGTTCAAGAACACCCAAGACCAACTAGACGAGGTCGAAGATGAGGAGCTATTGCTGCCGCTGAGCAAGCGTGACACGCACAAGATCAAGACGCGTGGTACTGACTCGCAGCAGCATGATGGGAGGAAGGTTGCGTGGGAAGTGGATGGCGCGTTGCTCGAGTCGCGCAATCCGAGATGGCACGAGTTTCTCGCCGAATGGTTCACGTCCAAGCGCCTTTCGCTGGGCATCTCATCGACGGCCGTAGTCGACGTTGTGCTAAAGACGATGGTGTTGGCAGAGACGGGTGCACGAATTGAAGCGCGTCGAAACGGAGACACGCGTGGCAGCGACGGGGTCTTTGGCAGTCTCTTGGTGGTGCTGCCAGGCGCGTTTGATGGTGGAGACGTTGTGGTTCAACAACCGTCGTCACTGGAGTTAGAGGTCGAGTGCAAAGAGAGTGAGGGTGACGAGCAAGAACGTGGAGATGATGGTGAGAAAAGGCAAGAAGAAGAGGCAGTCACGTGGCGACTGAGCGCGCGTGGGAATGCCTACGGCATCTCGTACGCTGCGTTCTACGACTGCTGTGAGTACGTAGCCGAGCCTGTGACCAACGGTGCGGCGTTGTGTCTCGTGTACGATTTGGTGACGACCACACCAAGTGAGATTCCGTTTGCTGCTGGAGTGAACCGACTTCAGCAATCCGTCGCTTCGGCGCTCGCCGATTTTTTCGATATGGCGCCAGCACCGCTGACCAAGCGGTTGAAGATCAGTCCGGACGCGTGGCGGACGATCTACGAGTTTATTGTCGCGCGCCACTTTGCCTACACCGTGAACGACGATAATTTCGAGGATCTCTACGGCAGCGAGCGCAGGATCTACGAAAGCCTTGCCGCTTTCTGTGACCAGAGCGGCGGTCAGTATGTGCTGTACCACGCCCACCTTCTTTGCTCCAAGTATGCTGGCTCAGACTCTGGTTTGGACGACAATCGCGATGACGAGAATGCGACGAAAGACTTAACCGTGACGCTGACGGCTCCCTGGATCAAGCACGGCGCGTCAGAGACGTTCGACTACCCGTCGGTCACGCTGCGTTACCAGCACGAAGTCGCTCCAGAGACAAACCTCAAGACTGTCCCCGTCTGGCACCGTATCGACGTCTCCAACGCGGCGCTCAAAGAACTTTTGGTGAAGTTACACGGGGACTGGAAAAAGGCCGAGATTTTCCCAACCTGCGCTCTCGTCGTTCTGCCGGTGTCCATCGAGCGGAGCCAGATCGCGAAATTGCCGATCACGGATATTGCGCAGAACCTCAGCACGCTGTTCAATCAGTCGCGAGAGGAGGCACTTCAATACGCGCAGCGTGTCGTCCACTACCATAGTGACTGGCAACTACGCTCCGACGAGATGGAGGCGTTTGCGGAGTTTGTCAAGATGGTTGTCCAGATCAACGATCACCGGCTCTTCACTGAGTTGCTACTCGCGATCCATTTGAAGAACTCGTTCACATACAGCGCACTCGCCTCGGGCGTCGAGCACTTTGGCTGGAGCGCCTGTGCCCATACGTTGGTGAAAAGCATTCTCTCAACGCCGACGTTGCGTGGCCGCGTCAACTTCGTCACCGCAGTCTTCTACGAGAGCTTGGGAGCCGAGCACTTGAATCTTCTTCTCGATGCGTTGTTGTCCCGCTATCCCTGGGCAGACGTGACGACCACTCGACAGGACCCGTCGGATTCACATGTGTATGCTACGGACGCGGACGAGTTTAGGAAGCTGCTTGCGCTCACTAGCATCGTGTCTCCCGAGCGGATCCAGGATGTCGTGTCGGTGCCCCACGCGCAGGAAATCGTCAGTCTCGTTGTGCCCGCGCTGACACGCCTCATTCCGGAGTGCGACGAACCGTCCGTGATGCGCGCGGCGCTCCATCGCGTGTGGGAGCTTTTCCAGCCGATGCTGGTCGAGATCCGCAACGAACCGTATGTGGAGGTGCGCATCCCAGAGCACTGTGACAAGTGTCAGGAACTGCAGGCTTTCCTGATGTCGACAGCGACGGACGCGAGCATGGCGCTCACCGACATGACCGAGGCCGATCACGTGCGTCTGGCGCTTGATCGTGCGGCGAAGTACCCGGCCATCGTGAAGATCACGCAAGCAGGCGACACGGCGGTACGCTTAATGAAGCGGCCGGGCTTCATTGTCGATGGGTTCGGCTTTGACGCTCAAGTCACGGCGAAGCGAATCCACGAAGTGCTGTTCCAGCGCGGAAGCGAGTCCGAAGAAGACAGTGACGGGTAGCTTGGGCGAGAGCGCCGTCGCCCTGCCAGTATCCTTTACGGTTAGTCGCTGTCTATGTGATGCGCACTGCCACTGCCCCTCTCGTGGCGACACCGCGACGTGGCGGCGTCGACCCATCAAATGCCTCTCTCTATCACCGGCTTCAACTTCAGCTCCCTTTGCGTGTAACCGGTTACGTTTTATCAATCACGATATCCGCTCTAAAATGATTCCGTTTCGAGGTTTATTAGCTGCCCACGACCTGTCACATGTGATGGATCGCCATTGTTCAAAATTGTGGGCGAGTGCTACAGACCATGTCTTTTTCTAGACGACCAAACATGTCTTGAGCATTTTTCAGGTAAGGTTTGACCATGGTGGGCCATCTGACGATTTTTCTCGGGAAGCCTGTCAGACTCGATGGAACTTATGGAAATGTATCTCGTTTTCCGCGAAAATGCGAAATCGAAATATACCGGAGAGTGAGACGAGAGCGTAAACTACAACGAATTTCTTCAAATCATTGAGTTGCGCTCAATTCTTTGAGAGCAATCCACAGGTTGAAGTCCGCCCACCCACTCCTCAAAACGCTCAAGTCCACAAGCGAGCGTGGCCAAAAGAGACGAGTTCGCGGATGGCCGCCGGTGGGGGAGCTGCGCGGCAACGCGACGCAGCTATGGTCGGCACAAGGAAACATCTCACCTCTTGGTGCTCCATTCGGAACCGAATGCTCCATTCGGAACCGAATGGAGCACCAAGAGGTGAGATGTTTCCTGGCTAAGGTCGCATGTGCGCAGAGGACGCCTGGTCGACGATGCGAGCGTTCTGTCTGTGTCTGACAATTCTCTGTATGTATGTGGTGTTCAGTCCTCTCCAGCCCAGCGCCAACACCAGTCCACGAGTACCAATGTGTGCGTAACGCGTATGTAACACGGCTGCGGCCGTGTTACGCGGTCGAGTATGTGAAGTCGACGGGTGGAAAGGATCTATGGCTGGACATGGAGAAGACATGGTCCAGACATGGTAGATATGTATGGAGCGCCAGTGTGAAATGTACGAACGAAACAAATGGAAAGAGAGATGCAGTACAAATGACTTGGACCTAGCCTTCGCACAGCTCCTTCTCATCGCCATCGCTGAGCTTCGCATCGTCTTCGTTGTGGTCTCTCGCATCGCTCTCGTCGATTTGGATCTTCGTGCTCCGCAGGACGAAGTGCAGGATTTCCAGGCGTCGGGCGAACAAACCGTTGGGCGTCATGACGTTGGACACAGTTTTGTCGATGTAGCGCCAAAACTTGTGCAGCACGAAGACCCCGCAGCTCAACCCATCTTGCTGATACGGGTTCTGGACTTGGACGCGGGTGAAGTCAGCAAACAAGTCGTTGCCGGTGACAGGATCCTGGAGGCTGGAAAGCAGCTCTTCGAGAAAGCTGAAACACGTCTCCTTGGAATCGTAGTAGTTGATGGTCTTGCGATTCAGGTCGAAGTAAATGGCCGTTCAGTGCCACTCGCCAAAGTTCGCAGGCAGCAGTAGCGTCGTTACGCCATCTTCATTGGCGAGTTGCTTGAGCTTCTCGACGGTTGTTGCTTCCAGGCGTCGCTGCACAGTCTGGCGGCCTTTCTTCTTGGACCCACGAACAAATCCAACGTAGCGGACGCCATCGTACACACGCGCCAGACGGTCACAGAAAGCTGCCATGAGGCCGTCGCCTATCCAATCTGGGCCTTGCAGCCTGTACAAGGCGCGGACATCGTATTCGGGCATGCTGGGTAGACTGGGAGAGGTGCGAAGGGGTAAAGACGCTCCAACTCATCAGCGATAGACTTCGCAACATGTTGAAGTTTCACCGAGACTGCCATTGCAACGTCGTTGCGCAGCCACGTGGCAAACTCTTCACCGGTCTTGGCCGCCTTCTGGAGGGCAACAACTCGACACATCAGCTCGACCTGGGCGCGCGAGAAGATACCAACATCCTTGATCGTGACACACTCGACAGGAGTATCGTTTATTGCACCGCCACTTGGTTTTGGTGACGCTCGGGCAGGACCGCCAGGATCTGGAGTGCTGACGCGAATCGCTTCGCCTGGACCGTCGCGAGTGGGAGCTGCTTGATACACGCCTTCAGCAGCGCAGGCGGCAAGACGTAGTAGGCGTTCTGGTTCAACGTCGGCTTGAGGATCACCTGGTAGGTGGGCTTCTTGTTTGCAGCGTCCTCGTGTCGAACTTGTACGCCGGCCAGATGCTTGCGCATCGCAGCAGGTGCGAGCTGTTCCGTCTCCACACCACGTACCACGTCTTCTAGCGTCAGCTCACCGTACTTCTTGCGGGCCTTCTCCGTTTCTTTGAAGAGCACGCGGTCTTGGCGTTGCGTGGCAACGACTGCTTTTTTGTCGAGCTTCGGTCGCCCACTCTTCGCCGTGTTGTCGTTCAGAGCGACACGGATGTCGCTCGCACGCACTTCTTGAACTGCTTGAGCTGCATCGTCCGCGGCGGCATCCATGTCTCCACCATGCCCGACCATGTCTTGACCATGCTCGATCTCCATGTCATCGCTTTCGATGAGATCGGCTGGTCTCGGGATGCGGAGCGTGTTTAACGCTGGAGCAGGCACATCACCCACCTCTGCTGACCACAAGCTGTTTGCCTGCGACAGCTCCACATGCGGTGCTGACGTCGGCGAGTCGGCGCTCTCTCGAGAGCGCACAAGCTCTTCCACTTGTCCAGTGCGCTTGCGCTTCCGAACGTTCCGGAACTGCTCCTCGAGAAACTCCATGTACCCATCGAACTCCTCTCGATCCTCGATCTCTGCGAGCTCGCTACAGATGGGGATGAGTCGGCGCATCGCTTCGTTGTACCGCGTCCGTGGATCAACAGGATCGGCTCCAACAAGCGAAACTCGGGCTTGTGCGACATCATGGAGAGGTACTTGATAACGTGAAAGTAGCAGATCAAGATCTGGGCCTCAGGGAAGAAGCGCTTGAGAACTCTGATCTCGTTCAGATCTTTGTCCACCATGATCACCCGAACGAGACGCCACGAGTCCGGATTCGCACGCTTGAAGTGCTCCAGGGCCCTCTCCATGTGCCAATCCCCATTTGTCTCGAAAAGGGACTGCTGCACGACCTGGCCTTGCCCGTATTCATCCATGATCATGATAGAGCACAGCTGATAATTGTATCTGTGGGCACAAATGAGAATTTTGTGTGAGTAACGCTGGACATGTTCGAGACATGGTCAATCCATGGAGCAAGCATGGTACTCACCGATTTGTTTTGTGAGTACAGTCGATGAGTGCGAGGTGTCCGAACCGGAAATGCATCGTGCGCATGTGCGTTGACGTGAGGGAGATGACCCCAGTTTCCTGCCGCTCCGTTTCATCGACCGTGATGACGCATCCGGGATCACTGTTCGCGAGTCTCACCAGCACAATTGCTGTGGCCGTGTTGTCGTCGTCGGTACTGATACGAGCACGGTTCGCGTTGATGAAGTTGTCCACGTCGACCTTGTACACATTCTCGCCTCTGTCGAGAAAGAAGCTGTAGATCTTCGCCCGAGAGAGCCCGTGCGCGACCATGTTGCGGCCACGTTCCTCGTTGTCAGCGTCCTTGATTCCCCGGGCAACTGGGTACGTGCGATACACTTGAGGGCCGACAAGGCGATTGTGCACCATCACACGCGGAATCACCTGGAGACGCCAGCCGTGCTTCTTGTGGTGGGTCCACTGGACTGTGAACCGCATGAGACATCCGGTGTACCGCACCCAACGATGGGGACGCACGCCCGTACCTGATTTCTTGGGGTGATTGTCGTGTGTGCAAATGTAGACGCGGTTGTAGGGACTCAGTTCTTCCGGAAACCGAGGCTTCGACTTGATGTGCTTCTTGATCTTGGTGTAGTATCCCTGGGCGCTCAGCGTCAGCTTGATCGAAAGAACTTGATGTGTCTCTTCTGAATACTGTACTTCGTACGCCAACCACGCGTCCCAGTCATCGTGGAACTGTTGAAGCGGTGGGGCTCGCACGGGTTCAGCAGAGAGTTCGACGACCGGGGCGTTGTTCTGCCTCGCCATGGTCTGGACATGGTCGGTCATGGACTCGACATGGTCTTCTCCAGACGCACCTTCTGTGTCCTCGCCACTGTATTCGCCGTCGTCGGCTGCTTCTTCGTCGACGAGGAGGAAGAGTACGAGGGTGAGTTCGACGCGTATGCAGTCGCATGGCACCGGGGCGATCACGGCGAGACTTGTGAACTCATTTGTGCGGCGTTCCACGACTGCTGTAACTTCGAAGCCAAGCCTATCGAAAACGAGACGGCACAGTGTCTCGTGTACGATCTCGTGACCACGACAACGCCAACGCGGATCCACTTCTACGCGGGCCCCAGGGCCGTGCATCAGGGTGCCAACACGGCACTCTCTGAATGTTTCACCGTGGTACCTCCGCAGGTGGCTGAGCGGGTAAGATCAGTCCCGACGCGTGGCGAACGATTCTCGAGTTTGCCGCTGAGCGCCACTTTGTGTGCCTCGTGGAAGGCGAGAAATTGATGAACTATGCGGCCCGGAGAAAAGATTCGCGCAGAGTCTTGTGACGTTCTGCGCACAGAGCCGTGGCGAGTACGTCCCTTTTCACTCGAGTGTGTTGTGCTCGCGTCGCGAGAAGGCAGACGCGATCTCTGATAATCATTTGAAGAAGACGCGCGTGACGCTCACACCGCCGTGGATCAAGTGCGGCGAACCGCCACGGGAGGTGTCTTGTCTATCGATCTTTTTCCGTGTTTACCGACACGATGTGGCTCAAGTGTGGCGCGTGGAACAACTTCCGTACTCTTATTATTCCGAGCTCAGCGGCGCGCAGAGCGATGCTCTCCAAACGCTCTATGGGGACAGGAAACACGTGATGGCTCGTGGACTCCACGCACTTGTCGTACTCCCGGCATCGGTCGAGCGGCGCCAGTTGGCCAAGCTACCGATCCCAGACGCTATCACCCGAGCGCAGTCGCTGTTGCTTAAGTCGCGAGACGAGGCACTGGACTACGCGCGACGGATCGTTCACCACCGCCCCAAGTGGTCCATCTCCTCCAGCGACTACAAGCTCTTGGCAGAGTTTGTTCAGCTCATCATCAAGATCAGTGACTTTCGGCTGTTTGTGGAACTGCTGCTCACGTTGGACCTTAAATGCAGGGACAAGAAGGGAACACTATGGAAAGCCATCAAGCACTTTGGTTTCGACGCGTGTGTCGGTACCATCAAGAAGCGGGTCCGCTCCACGACGTCACTGCGTGGCCCTGTCCACTTGCTACTGGCCGTGCTTGATGAATCATTGGGCTTAGCATGCATTGAACTCCTCTTCGATGTGCTGCTCTCGCTGTACCCGTGGACGGACGCTCAGGTCGGCGGTTCGCAAGCGCGGCAGGAAAGTGAATGGACCGTAATGCCGGGTTTTGACGAGGTGTGTTTGCTACTCGAGTACGCACATCAGTCCTCACCACAGAAGGCGATCCAAGTGGTGTCTGTCAAGTGTCCTGAGGTAATGGTACGTATGGTACTTCCAGTGCTCACATTGCTCGTCGAACGATGGGCCGACGAGGCTCACCTACGCCACCTTTTGGTTCGCGCGTACGAGCTTTTCAAGTCCATGCTGCCCAAGATCCACAACAAGTTGTTCACCGAGATCCAGCTTCCCAAACACTGTGCCAAGTGCGACGAGCTCCAGCGGTTCCTTTCGTTGACTGCGACTGAGATGACCATACACTGCAGTGGCGAGGAGGAAATTCGTCATGTCCGAGCGGTGCTGAGAAGAGATCCCCGGGATTCGGCTCAGTTGTACGCGCACGACGACGGTAGCAAACCCCTGCGCCTCATCAAGGTACTGCGAGAACGATTTTCGATATGTGGTCCCAAGGAACTGTACTTCGCCGCCCAAGACGTTGACAAGCAAGCGCGCAAGGTCCTCGCATTTGGCGACGGCAAATAGACAGGACCATCAGTGAGTGCTCTGCGTTCGTAGACATGCTTTGTATGTGTGCTTGCATGTTCCTTTCGCTCATACTAGTAGTCGACACATAACGCGTACGGGTTCAGGTGGTTTGACCGGAAAGCCCCCGGAATCACGCATCGCATCTGCCACACGCTTCAACTTCAACACTGCCACATTTGATGCATCGAAACACGCAGTGTGGTGGGATCCACTATAATAGCACACGGGAAACCGCCGCCAAGTGCAAGGGAGGGCTCAGCGCCACGACCAACAGAACAACAGCCCGATGCGGCGTCCAAGGCGCGCGTGCTCGCCAACGCCGCGCGCATCGGCGGGACGTTCGCGACGGCCAAGCGCGACCGGTTCGCGGTCCCTGCGATCGCATTCACACGCGGAGACGATGCCGAGGACGAAGAAGAAGCACTGGTCGCGCCCCTGCGCAAGAGCGACGCGCTCAAGATCAAGGCGCGTGGCGTTGTCATTACTTGACCGAGGATGCAGTCTGGAGCTCTGACAATCGATTGGCGCGCGTGGCGCCGTGGGTCAACGTCAGTGAGCCGAAAGAGCACTTATCATGCCCAGCGGTCTTCCTCCGGGACTATACCGAAAGGATGTTGTTCCCGTGGGATGCGTGGTCCGCCCAGAACTAGCTTACGTTTCTCACTCCAAGCTGACGGACGTGCACAAACAAGTGCTGCAAGAGATCTATGGGGACCAGACACACCAGGAGACTTGCGCCACCCACGCGCTTGTGGTGTTGCCGGCGTCGGTCGAGCGCCGTCAACTCGCCCATTTTACATGCTCTAGTGAGGGTAGAGCCTCGGGGCTCAAGAGATTGGCGACGCGAATGCCTGGCAAGATTTACCGTAGACTGATAGCTTTTACGGAAATATGATTTCTACTGAAGTACGGTAGTTACGAGAGATGGCCAACAAAT
>JAADXJ010000388.1:0-23808 GCA_023337735.1 Pythium biforme
CCATACCCATTCTTCGTGAAGATCGCCAAGTCCAGAGCCGCTGACACCAAGAGTCTGCGCATCACTTCCTTTTGCGCCAACTACGAAAAATGCACCAGCTCGGCGCAACCAACATGTGAGCAAGTAATCCAATTTGGTGTAGTAAGGGCAGCAGTCTCTGTGCAGCTCGGCATTCCAGCGAAGGCGTTGGTTTAGGGGATAAAGTCCGACAAAGCTGTTTCGGCCTCAAAGCGCATGGCGTACAGGGTGTGCGACACCGTTCGGAAGAAGTCGAGGGGAATCTGTTGGAAGGCTATGCGTCGCTCGAGTCCCGGCTGGTCGCCCACAGCACGAAGAACGGCGGCGCGTACACCGAGACCCAGTTTGACGAAGACGGGCGATTTGCGCATGCGTTCCTGTCCCACCCGTAAATCAAGTAGCACTGCGAGAACAGCCACCAGGTGTTCGGTATCGACGGAACGTTTAGCAAGCACGGCATGCACCGGAGTGTGATGCTCATTCTCGTCGGCCGCGACGGCAACAACAAGAACACCATTCTCGGCGTCGGGATGTGCGATGGTGAGATGAGTGCCAACGAGAAGTGGTTCCTTACATGCTGCGGGAAAGCTGATGCCAGCTTCATGGACCTCGCAATCTTCCCTGACCGCGGAAAGGCTATTCTCTCCGCTCTGGGAGAGCATCCTGAAGCCGTCGTGTGCTACTACACGCGCCACATCGTCACCAATGTCGGAAAGTTTGTGACAGAAGACGCCCAAGATGACATATGGGCCTTACAGGGCTCGGAGTCCAAGGAAGAGTGTACGTCCCGTTGACGGCACTGTCGCTATCCCATCCCGATGTCTCCTCGTACCTCGGCAACATCGACGTCAACAAATGGGTTTTGTATCCCATGCTCGGCGAGATCCCTCCATATGGTTGGCGCACGACCAACTTCGTCGAGTTTGAGAACGGGTCGGCGATTCCAGCTCGACACATGCACGCATATGGTGTATTCAACCACTATATCGACAAGTTTATGTCCAAGGCCGTCGAAAGCGATGAAGAATCAAGTGCGTGGCTGGCCGAGGCTGATCCAGTCACACCATACCCGAAAGCTCTCTTGGACGAGCAAGCCAGCGAAATGGGCTACCACACAGAGCGCAAGAGCAGCCCAACGATCGCGTTTGAGCACGACGCGCGTGCGTTCCCCCGTATTGTTCCCTGTGTGGATGTGTAAAAAGGTTCGTGCTCTTGTCCATTCATGAACCAGTTCGGAATCCCTTGTCGGCACTTGCTCTCAGCGTTGGAGGCGTTCGGCCAGTTCTCAAGAATGTTCTCCCGTCCATCTACAAGATCAGCAACTACGTCGCCGGCTACACGACCGCAAAGAAACCCCAGTGTCGAGTAGGTGCTCTCGGAAGGCCTAACTCTCAACTCGAAACATCTTCCACCGGTCAGGGTTGTGACCGGCGGGTGCAAGCGAGTTGAACGGATCTCAAGCCAAGGAGAGGCCACGACCAAGAAGCACACGGTAGAAGGCAGCCAAAAAGAAGTGAAGAAGTGCAGCAAGTGCAAGAACCCTGGCCATAACCTAGAACTTGCGATGCGTAGGTGATGGAAGTCTCTCTTTAGGTCAGTTGTTTACCAGAGCCAGTCCTTGAGCATTAATACATATCCATTCCATTCACAGAGTCCTGCTAGATTTGTTTGGTGACGCGTTTTGGTGCCACAAAGACGAGTATTGGTGTTTACAGATCTTTGTGGTGTTTAGGACCCATTTATGTGCGCGGCAAGACTCGTTTTTGTGTTTGTGCGACACAAATCTGTGCCGGGAACCTTTTCCTGTCAAGTACATTGGGAGGAAGCCATCACATATTGGGAGGAACGTGTATATATCCAATATACACATGGCTCAACGTATAGACGTACCGAGGTATACGTGGCACAACATGTGTCCTACCCAGTTCTGCTAGACCCTGTGCCCACTTATGAGAAATACAGCTCGTGTATTGAGGTCGAGTTAGGCTGACATGCTAAAACGTTTAGCTGGGGCTAATCTAGGGAGCTGAGCAAGGCCAAGTTCGAGCCCACTCCACCTCCGACTCAGAACTCTCGTCGCTGCTCTCGTCCATGTCATCCTCCTCGTCACTTGGCTCCTCATCACTTGGCGGGAAGCACATGTCGACACAGAGCGCTGTGAGCTGGGCGACGCTCTCCTGCTGGCCCGCCAACTCATCCTGCATTCTCTTCACATGCCACTTGCGCTTGCGCTCGCGCGCCTTGGCTTCGCTGGGAGCGCGGCGAGCCAGCAAGGAGCGCTTGTGGCAGCGACGGGGCTTGGTCTTATGCCGCTTGAGTGTCCAAGGGCAAGAGAAGATGCCCTTGCACCTCGAGCACTCGAGGTTGACGACCAGATCCGCCGCTGGTTTCTTCGTGTGCCTTGGCTTGCGCTTCATCGCTTCATCGGCTGCTTTCCTGGCGCCCTCGGCTTCTTCGGCGGTGGGTGATCACCCTCGTCGTCTGCCTGTCGCTTGCTCGCACCCATCTCGGGTGGGTTTGGAAGTGATATGCCATGGTGATGGGCGCGCTGCACCTTGCCAAGGGAGGGTGAGCCTAAATATACAGATCAGGGTGCACCCTCCCTTGTCTTCTATTTATAAATCACACACTATTTTGGATTTTGCGTCCAATCTTGGCAAAAAAAAGAAATCACCCTATTTTTGCAAAAGCCCCGGGCGAAAGACACATCGGAACTCCTTGACGCAACCCACCTTGTGCCTATCGTTCCGGCCTAGTCCGCCCAGCCGCCCCCATTGCCGACCTTGGCGGCTACACAGTTCCGACCCCCACCGCTTGTCGTGGATTTGGTGTCTCATCACCGCCGACTCCGCCATTGTCGAGCAGTTCCACACCACAGTCGCCCAGCCTATCATTGCTACCCTCGCTGTCACTCCTATTCACAACGTCCCTCTCACCGTTAGTACGGTTCTTTGCGCGTCAAGCTTGAAGACTGTGGTGTTTTCTTCATGGAGAGCCATGCTGAGCCCCATACCAATAAGTTGGGGGACAGGGTCGCACTTGTACGATGGTCCGACACGTATGTTTCTGCCAGTGCACTTCTTACTCGCATGCTCGCTGCCTGCCCGTAGCACCGCATGGGCGAAACGAGGTCCTCTCACATAATCTTTGTGTGCTGCCGCAGGATGATCCCCGCGGGTGGGCTGCGTTGCTTCTGAAGTCGTGAAGTTGTTGTTGCAGGCGATCGCCCGACGGGCTGGGCCCAGGGCTAGGCGTTTCTGAGATGGTCTGGGAGGAGAGAAACACGAAATCGAATCGGAGTGATTCCTGGGAATCAAACATTTGAGCCTGCAGAATGCAATGGCTGTGAGGATGAAAGCAACGCCTCAAAGGCGGAAAGTTTGCACTTCAGACGATCGCAACCACCTTTCCATCCTCACGGTATACAGCTGTCCTGAATCGTGTGGCTCACGGTATTCGGGGCGGCTGCCACGCAGAGAAGTGTTTGGCGTTCTTTCTCATCGAGTTCTCTGAGCTTCCCCCCTTTGCTTCATCATGACACATCAGGAAATCCAACGCAGGTGACATACCCATGAGAGCGAATCCCGCCGGCCACTCCGCCTCAGGACACGTAACGGTCCGAGAAACCCAGGGAATCTGCGGTGCCAAGCCAAAGGTACGCACTCAAGCATGCGCTGTAATCAATAAACTCGTAGACACAAATCAAGATATATGCATGAAACGATTTCTCGGACAAGCAGAAGTCAGCTGAAGGCGTTGATTGACGATAGCACGCTAGCGTTGCCGGTGTGTGTGGGGTTGCCTAGTATATCTGACGATTCCAGTAGGCGAGACGGGGCGTCGCTGAAGGTAAGACCTCGATGAACATCGCGGGGGCGATCGTACTCCTGTGCTTGACTGGCTTCCCACTCACGCTTCTGCTTGTAGTCCACAGATATCGGTTGATGATTCCGAGTGGCGAGAATACATTTCTTGGACGGTACGATAGATGGAACTTCTATCAACACGTCCAAGCGGCGTTTGCAGAGAGACACCTTGTGCTCGAAATAATGGACCATGGGCATCGTGTCCTTCCGGTTCTCGAAGTGACACACCACACACATTCGCTTCCTCTTGTTTTTCAAGACTTAATACGAGGCCATGTCGACACAAGTATGAATCGTACGAATCGTCGCGACGACATATGTGATCCAGGGTGTGCCACGCGCGGTGTATTCTTGGCGAAATAGCAGTCGAATCTTGTTCACCGAATCGCACTTCAGTTTGCCTTGGTGCCTGTTTCCACGTGCCGTCGAATAACTCTTGAATGAGTTCGCCCATAAACTGGCGATGAGCATCTCGATTCGATTTGTGAGGCGTGCAACACAGCTTCCGCGTAAGAAATGCGTTCACATGAACAACATCAACGATCACGTATGCATATTTCTGTAGACGCTTTTCGGCTCCGTCGCCTTCATCCGCAAGCTTATTCCCTTCGTCACCTGGATCGGTCGTCGTGATTTCTTCGTCGGTATCTGCTTCTACCCCTCTGCTGGTTCGTTTCATGGCTGCCTTCTTTGCCGACGTCTTGTTCGCGTCCTTGACAAACTTTGGCGGTTAGAGAGGATCATGTGATGATTGAAATGTTTGCCCGTGCTTTGACCGTTCGTTGGCAGAAGAAGTTCTTTAGTCGCAGCGCTAGAAGGAGCTGAACAGAGGTATAGAAGTTGTCGCAATGGACAATGCGCCCACTCCTATGGAACAGACATCTGAGTCCTCTGGTTGCACTTTCTTGAAGGACTTGTTTCCAGAAGTAAAGCGGTTTGAAACATGAAGTAACTGGAGCTGGCAGAATATTTGAACAGCGGTCTTGACGCCGGTCTCATCTGTGTTTTTGAAGTTCCATCTTTTCGCTCAAACAGTCCACTTGGCGCTCGCATTCTATCCACGGGATCAAATACAACGTCCATGACTTACTCAACTTCGGCCAAAGCTCTTGGAACCCGTGGACTACCGTAAACTCGTGCTCCTTCAAGTCGCCCAAGTCGTCAACGATTTGTAGGGTGTTTGCAGTTTCTTTCTCGATAGAAGGACCGAATGTGTGGTCCATTTCGTCGTGTCGGTGTTTCTTTCATACTTGTTTCGCCGTCGAATCACTGCGCGAAGATTGGTGTGCACAATGCGGCTGCTTAAATATGTGTTCAGCCACAGAACTTTGTATTTGCCTTTCTTTACTGCATACTTGTAGTTGCAAATGACACCAGCCAGGAACGTCAAGCCGACAACGCCGAAGACGTTGTTGTCCATCCACTCTGCTGCTGCAGGTGAGGAGGGAACCTTCTTACCCCTGTAGATGCGGTCTAAGCTAAATGCAGACCGTGTTCGCTTCTTCTTTGCTCCGTTCCCTTCTGGCATGTTCTTCCGTTTCATCTCCTTCTTATTCCCCCTCCTGCGGCAGTATTTGCCTTCTTGCTTGTCTTTGTAGTCTTTGCGGTCTTGTTTGTTGACCTGTCGTTTTCATTTCATTATCGTCGGCGGCATCATTGCCATCCCTAGCCTCTTCCGACTCGGCGTCTGCAGCGTGATGGAGGCGCTTCACAGGTCTCTTACCTGGAGTAGTCCTTCTCGTTGGGACTTGCGCTTGTTGGTTCTCTTCAAATTGGCGGATAAGGTCGAGATGAACGCGGTTTGGAAAGTCCTTGTACTTCACCAGGTACCTGACGGACCCGCCATGCCCTTCATTCTCCAATATTTTTTCGATCTCGAAGGGGTCTTCTTCAATGTGATGGCCTTCACCTTGGTCGCCCTGCACCTGAAGATGCTCGAACTCTCGGGTTTTATCTCGACAATCAACGTCATCGGCTTCCTTGTTCGACCTTTTTTGGTTTGGAGGTGTAGACTTGATGGCCCTCGAAGTCTCAGACCAGATCAGGGCAGTTGACGTTTTCATGTGGCATCGTCCTCTCCTAGCCCTTCCACCTGACCAGAAAGCTCCTGGAGCCATCGCCGTTGTCCTTCTTGTCCAAGATTTGTTGGACTTCAAACGCTGGAGCGTCGGATTTGGCAGCCTTTGTTGCTGCGCACGCTAGCCTTGTAGCCCGGCGATGGGGAGTCTCACTCACAGCCGACACGCCACCCCACCAGGGACTGCTAAGACAGAATCGTTGGTGATATCGGGTGTATCGGGGTCGGAGCTGCAGTCACCGTTGCAGAGCTCGCGCATCACCATCGCGCCCACCTCTACTCTACGTTTCTGCTCCCAGCGGACGCATGAATTGATGGTTCCGACTAGGTAACGCAGAACCCTCTTGGGCGTGCTGAAGTGTTTTGATGGTGGCTTACTGACGAATCGACTGAGTTATCCCAATTCAAACGCGAGATCTGGTCGACTGCTTGTTGACAAGTGCATTAGCATTCCCAATGCACCACGATAATCGAAGCTCTTGTCGACCACATCACCATCCTTCGCAGGTTCAAGACGCGCACAGGTATCCATTACGTTTCGCGATTGTTATCCGTTATTCTCCAGTTTTCATCGGCATGATTTCACTGGGTGATGCAGATTGAGTTGTCGTACTCGATTTAACACACAACACGAGGGGAGAGCAGTTTGACTGGGAGGGGCTTGGATGTTGGAATGCAAAACGCAGACTGCTCTCATTTAAACGCGGCCGGGTGCCGCAGTTAAAATAGAGACAGATTCGATATACAAACTCCCATACAAACATGTTGTCCCTCGGAACTCGACTGCTACCGGCGGTACATGCTGATCGAGATTCGCATGCCCGGTGATCGCCACCGTGGTGACTGACTATGCGCTGTTTGTTCTCGCCAGCACCCGCGATCAATACGATTCTTCAGTTTGGCGGATTTCCACCCGATATAGTTTGCCAACTCGCCTTGCTCCTTGATGCCGCGTCACGCGCTACGAACAGTGACTTATTGAGCGTCTCGTCGAGATCGTCACCATCGTGGTCAAGCTATTGTCGAACGTGAAGTTGATTGATGGCTCTGTGGCTCAGCGATGCGCCTGAGCTCCTCGTGTTCAACTCCGAGTTGCACTCACGTCACGTCTTGACTGACACAAGCCATACAGTGCGCGCCTCACCGCGTGCGCATGAGCGCTCGTAGAGCACGGAAACCCGTCGATAGCCTTGACGAAATGCAGCATCCGAATTTTGTAATCATATACGCTGTGTTGATACCCCTTCAGCAGAGGCTTAGGTCGAGCAGTGCGGTGTTCGCCAGCACAGGCCGGAGCGACATGCATGTCAGGGGGAGGGCGAACGTCCCCACAAAGTCTATCCTTGGCTGCGAAGTTCGAGCCGCAGGTTTGCTCTCGCTTGCACTCTCTGTGTCATCTCCATGTCTTTCAAGATCTACCAGGGCTGCCCCAGGAGGCGTCCACTGAATCTTTGATCCAGAATCTTATCGGAGCGTTCGAATGACCATGGTCTCTTTATAACCTCTCAGGTGTAATACTATCGGAGTAAAATTTATCAAAATGTTGTTTGATTGTCGCTTCAGTATCATAATGTTGTTGGACGGTCACTTGGAGACAATGCTGTTGCTCGAACACATCCGTTGATGTTGTACGAGGAGACAGACAAGCAACATCGCTTGGCGCACGACCACATACTGCTGTATATCATATTACCGGTATACAGGTTATCGTTCTACAAATAAATAAATAAATAGGAAAAGACCTCAATTCCTAGATTTTAGGTTACGCTACTATAGCTTCGAAGGATACGTGAAAGCGCTCGTCGATCTGTGGCGCATTCAAAAAGTTATAAATCCCGCGTTGACCGTAAGTCACCCACGAGGTGCTTCGATCAACGCCTATTTAGGAATCCGGAAGCGTGAAGCAACGAAGCGTAAGTGAGATACGTTGGAAGATCGAGGAGCTGGTACAATTCTCGACACATACTCAATCGAAGCGATGATCAAAATGTCGCGCTTCTTCTTGGGGCAAGGCGACCGTGGCTTACGAGATCGACGCGACCTTTTCCTAGGTCATGCTCTGATTGATCGCGGCGAGACAACTCCATACATTGACTTTACCGATTTCTCCGCTACCGAGTGGAAAATCGAAGTACAGAGAAATGCAAGTGAGAAAGACCGACGTGCGTTGCAACTGGTGCCACCGGCGCATGGGCTACATGAGCTTCAAAACCATTTCGAGAACCAGCATCTGCCGAAGATGCGTGAAAAGCACCCCGGCTTGAAGTGGCGCAAGAGCTTCCGGAAGAGGTAGTCGACCCCGCTCAAAAAGTCGAGTACCCTTCTCGAAGTACGCGAGGCGCTCGTGGTTCTTAACACCACTGTCTGCGCCGTCGCCGAGCACTACGGCATCGACATCCCGGTGGTCATCCTCCGCCCGCACGCGGCAGTGAAGGGTGCGACACCAACGACGAGAGCGAGGAAGACGAGAGCGAGGAAGACAACAGCGAGCCTGACGAGGAGCCACACGACGAAAACGACTCGACCCGCCAAGCGCTTCTGGGCGAAGCAGTCGTTCCCAGGGAACCTGCAACTAGGCTAGTCCAAACACGTTCTAACGCCATCGAGCGAACACGAAATAACACTTTCAAAAACTTTTTTGTTGTCTCTTGTCT
Source organism: Pythium biforme (assembly GCA_023337735.1). NCBI lineage: Eukaryota > Oomycota > Peronosporomycetes > Pythiales > Pythiaceae > Pythium > Pythium biforme. The sequence continues at coordinate 8,616 of JAADXJ010000388.1, forward strand.
GACTGCTAAATACCTTCTATTGGTAAGGCAACAATAGAATGTACACCAAAATAAATTACGACAAGAAAATGACTCCGGATCGGATACCAACGTATCCGATCAGAAAACTAAGGACATGAGGAGCATCGTCTCGTCCTCACGAGCATAGTCAACCATGCCGCAGCACGTGGCTTTCAGTCATTCAAAAATGTACCATGCGCCGAGAAAAGCTTATCCCAGAGGAGAAGAACATCATCGTGCGCGTCCACTGCCAATTCAAGGCCGAAAGCAGCCGGCAGGGAGCGGCGGCGAGGCGGCCCTCCGCGAAAGGGTTGCCAACTGTCTTGGCTTCGGGGAGTCGCGCAGGTCGTCGCGGTGTTCAACAAGTCGGGCGGCGTCCCCTTCGCTCCCTCCCAGCCGGCCGATCAGATCATGAGGCGTTCTCCCATCATTGAAAATTACGACGAAGATATCCGACGCAGCATCCGCGAGCGTAATTTACGCGGTCAACCTGTCTCAGCACGCCATGTCAAACTTGTCTTGAAGGTCGCCAGAGGTGTCACTCTTTCGCTACGAACCGTGCGACATGTGATTCGGCGACTCGGATTTCGATACATTCGCGGCACGACGCGTCACATCCTTGCCGAGTCGAGCGGTGTCGTCGTCCTACGAAACACCTACATCTCTAAGAAACTCGCCAACCGCCTCCGGAACCGACGACCAGATCTCACTGAGATCTTTCTCGACGAATCCTACGTCAACATGAACCACACCATGGAGAAGGCATGGCAAATGGGTAACGGTGACCGCCACCAAAAGAGCGGCCGCGGCAACCGTGTTGTCATGGTGGGAGCTGGCTTCATACGCTACTACAAGGGGCGAGTGGTTGGAGGATGGGTCGAAGAATCGTTCAAGGCCTGGCGAGCCGACACGAAACCCAAGAAGAAAAAGGGGGTCGTCGTTGACCCCGACGACTACCACGGAAACTTTACGGCGCCCAAGTTCGTTCGAGAAGCTGTGTACCACGCTCGCGCGCACGTACGGTCGCTGCCGTATCCACATGGACGGTGCTTCCTACCACAAGCGCCACCTCAACCCCCAGCCGACGGGATCGACGAACAAGCCGGAGATCATCGCGTGGTTGGAAGCCAAGAAGATTCCCTTTCTCCCTGGCCTCACGAAGCCCGCACTGCTCGACATTGTGAAGGCCAACAAGGAGGCCCCACGGTACGCGACCGTGGAAATCGCAACATCGTACAGCCACGAGCTTCTGTTCACGCCGCCCTGCCACCCAGAGCTACAGCCTATCGAAAAATCTGGGGCGTGATCAAGAATCGTATTGCCGCCGCCGACCCGTCCCAAACAATGGTTGCGCTGCTCGCCAAGGTGAACGCGGAGCAGAAAAGGTAAAATCCAGGCACTGGGTAGGCGCATATGAGAAGGTGCAGCTCCAAGAGGACGAGTTCATGACTGCAGGCGACGACGTTGTCCTGGCTGACGATGAAAGCCGCAGCGAGTCCAGCTCTGAGTCTGACACAGACTTTAGTGACGACGAACAGATTTGACAGGGAACGATATCTGTGAGACTAGCTCAATTTTACTTTGCATGAAACTTACATGAAACATACAGAAAATTTCAGCAATATATGTGATATATTCTGATAATCTCTGAGAAGCGCAAACCTTTTGACGAGAAGCACTGGAATGATCGACAAAAACAGCGCAAACTCTTGTCCTCTAACCAATCAGAGAGCGCTATTTTGACAGATGAAAATTGACACGCTCGGCTCCATCCTGATGCCATTAGAATTTCAAGCCCGTTTTTACTTGGTGAGCTGTGACCCATCAAAATTGGTGTACAAGGTTCGATTGCCATACCAATAACACTCATCTTGAACCAATATCTAACGACAACAACTTGAAACACCTGTAAACAACAACGTGCACCTTCAAACACAATCACGTTTTGTGTTTAGACAAATCCATGTTTACGTCCGACTAGTCGTCGAAAGCGGTTTTGACTAATCTCGAAACTGTGTAAATTTCAAGAAACAACTCAGTCCTATTGTCGAAATATCGATGACAACAAGAAACAAGGTTTTCACCAAAGACCGACGTGTATTGGATTAGGAGCTGCTAATCGAAAAGATGCAAAAAGATGCACATGCAAACGGAAAGCCTAAAACCTAAACGGAAATCACGAAGGCAACTGGAAAAGTGACGAGATACTGCGCATTTGCGCATCGTCAGAGAAACCCGGTCTTGGTGGTCAGTCGTGAACGAGCGCACGTCAAGCCGCTGTCAGCAATGTGCGCGGACTGCATGGATCGATCAATACGGATGCGATCCATCTCGTGGTAGCGGCGTTGAGCGGCACCGGTACGGTCGCACATCTCGCGCGAGATGTCATAAAGGCCCTGCTCGTAGAGCTGGTAGGCGTTGCCATCTTCTCCATGCATTGGATGTAGGCCAGGGTGGACGTTTGTGAGCGCAATGCACGCAAGGAAGATGGGGCTATACAAGTCCCCATCCCAGCGGTACTTGCCCGAGCAATCGCCCAATGCCCAGAGAGAGCACAAGTGACCGAATAGCTTTTAAACGATGATACGATCACTCATGATGTCGTGGTTGCGCTGCTTTTAGGCCAGCGTGGTCAGACGGTTGCTTGGCGTGCGGGAAGGGTGGATGGCGCGCACGTCTGGCATCAAGCCTTGATAACCCTTATCACAGAGAACGGCCCACGACTGCGGATATTACTCGGCGAGTGGACCGTCATCTGTCATGCGCTCCTGGAGGCCAGCCACCTTGAGCAAGTTGACATCGTGGAACGCAAAGTTCTTTCTGAAGATCGTGATCTCACCTTCGACGCCAGGGTAGTGGTGCGTGCAACCGATCGCGGGTCCGGTCGGGAGGACAGACACCTCAAGCTTAAGCAGGAGGTGGTGCTTGGCGCTATAGTAGATTTGGCAGTCGACCAACGTCTTGTCGGGCATGTTTGTCTGCTGGAAGGTGACATCCGTTGCGTAGCGGGCGCGCGGATAGTGACGGAATCCCGTGCCAGCGTTCGTCACGCGATCCATCGAGTACTCGTCGCCAACACGAGCAACGAACGCCTCGTACAGAATCGGCGAGATGATCTTGATGAAGTTGGTGATCGTCTTCTGGAAGGTGGGAGCTTGATGCGGAAAACTGCAGCGAGACTCGAACACTTGCCGGCATTCTTCAGCACACAGAGTACCATGACGCATATGTCCTTGGGATAGAACGCGCTGCGCTAACCGCGGTGCTTCGACCACTCGGCGATCTCGACGAGCAAGGCACCACCATAGCACATCGAACTCGGTCAGGCTCAGGTTGGTCATGTCGTGGATGCCGCGAGCCCCGGACGTCTCAAAGAAGAGCTCGTAGATGGAGCTGGGCGAGTCAGGCGTCTCGTTGAAATCGTTGGGGAGACGCAGCTCGCGGAAACGAGCGCGATGCTCCTGGCGATCTTGAGCGAGGTCGCTCAGATCGGCAAGTGTTTGCGGCGTCGCGGCGGAAGAGGGTGGAAACTGGAGAGCGGTGCATGATTCGGAAGTCGGAAGGGAATTCGAAAGTGAGTTCGTGCCGGGTGATCTTCCCGGCGAATTTCTCAAACAACGCCTTCGATGGCGAAGGTCGATGGAGCTCATGGTGACTTAGTAGTGCTTGAAAATGCTGCTATCTCGAAAAACCTCACGAGTGCATAGTTCTAACACATATTTTCGCATTCATTCGTGCACTTCTGGACCACCACACAAAAGTGAAATTTAGAATTCGATATCGGCAGAAGTCGCATACCCGATTTGAAGCTCTACTGACCAGTCAGTTGTGTCGGGACCAGGGTCCGGACTTACAGTAAAAAGTGAAGACACAACCACTGTGTTGACGTTTCCAGATTTTTGGGTTTCAGACTCGAGATCGGTGCTGGGAACCACGGTATGAGTTAGCACAACGGCAATCAACACACGCCTCCCAAAGAGACTCAACACACGAAGACAAAGCGCTGCAGGTGTTCGCTCTCCGTTCCTTCCTTCTGGATGGTGGAGTCTTGGCTTGGCGAGACGAGGCGCCGCGGTTGTCAACTCGTCTACCTGAACATTTAGATCTGTGTGTGAATCTGTGCATTGAGTCCAGGTTTATTGACGTGTTTACTACGAGACCTTGTTTCCCAGAGTTCCCGAACATACTAAAATAGTACATGTTCTTTCGCTGGGTCTAGTGAACACACCGTGTTTTGATTTGTTGTTCGATGGGTACTATGCGGCACATTCTGACCCGTATCGGAAAACCCGACCCGTATTGGGCTTGTCCGGTGGGTTCTGCAACCCGTGGCCAGAACCGGCGATTTTTTTTTGCCCGCGCTGGTTAGACCTGGTAGGGAAATCGCTCCTCTCGCGCCAAAACGTCAGTCCTCTAACACTTGCGGCCGGGGAGGAGCCACTCGCGTGGGGAAAGAAAACGAGCGAGCGCGTCCGCCGGCGGAGCGAACGCCCACGTTGGCGCCCAGAATTCCCCAAGAGGACAACAAGAAGCCCACGAAGAGACCGCACCGCGTCGCTCAAACGAGAGGAGCCGACCCTCTGCCCACCGTACAAGAGGCTGCGCCGTCGAGACAAAGAACGCACGTCGCTTCAAAACGACCTCCCTTCCCCCCACACCCGAGAGGAGAGCCGATCGACAGCGGAGAATAGAAGAGGAGGGAGAACATTACGGGCGCCACGAAGTCAGGGAACATGGATCCTGAACAGATCGCTCGGTTCAAGGCGGAATACTACGGTGCGGAGACGTTGATGGGACAGAGGACGAAAATGGCCGCTAACGCGTTGCTCTATAATGGGTGGTGTGTATGTAGAGGCCCTCGAGGAGAACCCGTCGCTCCGTGACGTGCTCAACCAACACGGCGGACTCGTGCTCGCCCGAGTCGGGAGCCATCCGCCATGGCCTTCACGGGTGAGTACAGAACTGTTCCGGCCCGACCAAAAGTGTTCTTTTGAGCCCAACGGTCTCACCTTTCATGTGTATCTCCTTACAGTTTAGCGAAGTGGGTGAATTCGCCAAGATGTCTCGGTATCGCAACAAGAAGGGTCAGCTCTGCGTGTACTTCTTCGGCACGCGCAACTAGTACGTGTGGCTGCCATGTGTCTATGTGGGAGGGAGAGCCCGGGAGCAGGAGCGGGGGAACCACAGTTTGTTTGGGTGTTCTCGTTCCCTTTGTGGAAGATGCCTTCTTGCATCCCCCTCCCCATCCAATATGGCCTCTGCTGTTCATTTTACTGACACGGTGTCCATCTATGTGCGTGTGTCTCACAGTGGCTGGGTCCACCACGCCAATATCATGCCGTTCTCGGACGACTACACGGCCGTCAAGGCCTCGAAGAAGTTTAGCCCGAACATGGTCCAGCGCGCGATCGATGCGCTCCAGGAAGCCAAAGTGATCCGCGAGGATACGGATGCCCACCACCGTCGGTTCTTCGATCGACTGTGCGTCTACCTGCTCCTGAGAAACGGACGGGAGGAGAAAGAATGAGACTGATGGCTGACTGTTGTGGCTTTGTAGGATGGAGCGGAGAGATGACCCCGTGGACATGCCGTGCGAGATCTGCAAACGCGTAGACGACCATTTCTCGATGCTGATTCTCTGCGACGGCATCGGGTGCAAGCGCGAGTTCCATATGAATTGTCTCACGCCGCCGCTCACGCAAGTACCCCCAGGGGACTGGTACTGCCCCGAGTGCGCGCGCGATCTTTCCAAGCAGCGCCAAGTGAAGCCGTCGCAGGAAAAAGCCGACGACTATTGGACGTCGGGTCGCGATGATGATGGGAGGTTGCGCGACGACGGTTACGCAAGCGGCGCCACCGCCGCCGCTCCTAGTATTAGTGCGGACGCGAAAAAGGCAGCGAAGAAAGAAAAAATCAAGGTGGTCAAAGACGGCTCGCTGAAACGCAAGCTGCCAGCGGCACCGCGCGACAAAAGCAAGAACGATGCTGCCGATATCTCCCCCGCAAACTCGAAGAAGCCCAAGGCCGCCGCATCGCGCAGTAAGCCCGTCGAATCTCCCCCCAAGCCGAGCTCTCGCCCCAGCACACCTGTCCAATACACGAAGAAAGCCATGGAGCTGTCGACGCTCATGAACGCGGCGGACGACGACGATGACGCGAACGATCGAACCTCCGAAGAGAGATGCCTCATTTGTGGATATGGTGGTGAGCTCGTGGTCTGCGAATTCTACGCGTGTACAAAGGTGTACCACCAGTTTTGCCTAGGATCGTTCCCTTTCCCGAAGGACGAAGAGGCGACGTGGTATTGCCCGCGACATATCTGTGCAATCTCTGGCGAGAAGGAGTATGTCCATGAAACGGATGGATACAACAAGTCGCCGCGGAAGTACCACGTGAAGAGACAGCTCTGGAAGTGTGCAGGCTGTCCACTTGCGATTGCAGACAGCGCATTACCACCGGTGCGTTCCAGGCTGTCTTTGCGTTTCCCTTCGGATCTCAAACGCACACGCTCACCAATATCTGTGTCCGTAGATTCCGAAAAGCTACATCTTGTCTCGATCCAATAGGACGTTCACATGCATGCACTGCTCGTCGGCGGCCCCGGTGAAGGTCGCTCTCGCCAAGAGGATTGAGCGAATATGGTCGATGGTGGCGACAAATAGTCAGGGCATGCCGTTTTGCGGGCCTCTGCTGCCCGGTGTGGAGATGCCCAAGTCGCGCAAGGAAGGCGGAAAGTATGATCTTTTCCGAGTGCTCGCAAAGATTCGTCGTTTGGAGTACGACGATTCGGCGTCTTTTGCCCGCGACATTACCAACGTGGTCAAGGAGGCGCTCGAGATCGTCGCCAGCCGATCGGTCCCCCTGGTCGAGGCAGCAAAGACGATGAAGACGATTTGCGATGAGCAAATGTCGATCCATCGCGCGAAACTGGACTCGCTGGACTCGAAAATCTCCGGGTTAAAGGCGCTGAGCAAGTCCAAGAAGGCCCTCGAGGAAGCGTTTGTGAACTCGGCCAACGGCGACAAGCGGCGGTGGCCTCTCAAGTGGAGAGAAGAGTGCGGGCCGCTGGACGACCGCTACTATCCACAGGTCGAACCTCGATCGCTTGCGGAATGGACCGCGTTCATTTCTTCGGCAGGGCTGTACGTGGGGATAGACGACGTGGATGCGTTCCGCGCAGAGTACGACGAGAATGAGCGTGACACAAGTGACATTGACACGGACGATCTCGGACACGGTAGCCACCAATCCGACGAAGAGGAGCTCCAAGATGACGATTTTTCAGCCCGCTCAGCTGGTGCAGGGCCGCAAAGCTTTCCTGGACTGACCCTCTCGGAGGGCACGGACGTCATGCTCGCGCTGACCCAGTTGTCTCGCGGCACGGAAGAGAGCACAAAGCGACTTGGGGCGTGGCCGGAGAATCAGCTCGAAGACATCGAAGGCCGTGATTTTTTCCTGTCGCCGTCGATCAGCGAGATGCAGCAAATGTTTGACCAGCAGTCGGTCTTACTGCGGCGTGCTCTCGAGTCGCACTCGACACTCCAAAAGGCGTGGCTCGTGAGCAAGCAGAAGATGCTTGGCCTCGGCACCGATGGCGTTGGCTTCTCCGTCGGCGAGGGCCGTCTCGCGGCCGAGTTGCGGCTTGCGAACAAGGTTTGTCGACGCGTTCATTTTGCCCATAGGATAATGCTGTACTGATGCTCGTGACATTTACGTTTCTCTTGTAGAATCTCCGCGCTCGTTTGGGGAACAAGGACAAGCTCGTCGATGAGCTGACCGGCGAGCAGTCGAAGCTGCGCACGGAGGTCCAGGCGTTGCAGAACCAACTCCTTGAAGCCAAGGTACGGACGATGCTGTTGCTTGTCACGAGCCTGCCCCAGCACTGATATGGATTTGTATTTCATGGAGCAGGGCCGAGCGGCGACGCTGGAGCGCGCATCGAAGGCAGCGTCGGCCGAGGAGGACGCCGCGTCCTCTGACGGCGCGGACGAAGACAGCACAGGCAGCGCGGACCCGGATCGCAAGAGTCCGCGCAACCCCACCAAGGCCAAGGCTGCCGCCAAGGCCAAGCTGATCGCCAAGCTCCCACAAAAGGTGCCCAAGAAGCCCACGGCCGAGCGAACAAAATAGGCCACGAGCAGTGGCACCAAAGCTACCCACTGAGCAGGATACAAAGATCTAGTGAACAAAAACAAGAATTGCGCTTTGAAGCGAAAACGCTCGGTCTGATGGAAACAAGATGGGCGTGCATTATTGGGAAAAAGCGATGAATAGAATACAGGGAGCCAAACAGAACGAAACCGGCCGATGGCAAGCAATCGATATCGGCCACGCTCCACGCGCAAAAAGCGAATGGATACAGACACACGCACGCCTCTAGAAACGGTTAGCGAAGTGTCCACTCCTTCACCATGTTGCGTGCGGGAGAAAGAAAAACTCTACTGCTCGGTCTCCATGTCGCCCTCGGCCTCCGAGTCGTCGGCCTTCTCGGCGTCCATCTTGTCAATGTCCTCCTGCGTGATGAGGCCGCTCTTGAGCAGCTTGGCCTTCTCGGCGTCGACGAAAATCCGTCTCCGCTTGGCGTCCTTCTGCTGCTTCTTCTTGGACGCGCGCGGCTTGCGGAGCGCCTGGGTCGCGCCCGTGTCCAGCATGTGAACCTTCTTGGTGTTGCGCACGAGCGCGCGCTTCTTCTTGTGGAGCTTGAACTTCTTCTTGTTGATCGTGCTGGACGACTGTCCGTTCGCGCCGGCAACCATGGTGGACAGAGGTAGGAAGGCGATTGGGGGTACGAAGAAGAGAGAGACACAGAGAGACTCTCGAGGAGCTTGGAAAAGCAAGGTGTGGGCTGAGCAAACGAATTGTGCTGGCAATGGACGCGCGAGCAGCTCTTCCAGCTGCCAACCAAAATAAAGCCTTGACCAGCAGACCAAGAAAGGTTACGTTGTACCCGCATCAGAGGGGATACTATCCGTTTCGTACTTTATTGGAGAATATATCGTACTTAGAGTGACAGTATCGGTACATACCAGTGGATGCCCAACGGACGCGTGTGAAATTCGTGTGCGCGTGCTAAATGCGATGGTGGCTTTGCCTCTATGCGTTTTTTTCTTGGTCTTCGTTCGCTATGCTGCTGCTCTCTTGTATATGGTTGGGGCATGTAGTTGTGTGTGTGCTTGTAGGTGGAGTATGTGTGCCAACGCACGTGCCGGGGATGGGCGTGGGTTCTGTGTGACGTGTGTGATCAGAAAACCAGGCTCGTGTCGGTCGAGGTGATCGTGAGATTCCACATGTCAGACTCGTAGATCTCCGGGTCGGTCAGCGGCATCAGCAGACGCGAGAACATGTAGATACCCACGAGATAGCACCCTAGAATGACTAGGAAAAGCAAGAAACCAAGATCAGCGAATGACGCAAAATGCAGCATGCAATCAGGGAGCCTCTGGGGGATTTCGTACCTATTCTGAACTGGTGCAGCGAGCTGTCCGGGCTGAAGAACGAGAGATCAGGAAAGCCCATGATGTTGCAGAACACGTGCACGAGAAAGATCGAGATGAAGTGGCCTAAAGATGCGACAAGAGTGAGGATCGATCGCCACCATCGTCAACGCTGATGGAACGATTCATACCCGTTCGCAGGTACAGGAAGGTAGCGTAAGCGCCAAAAAGCGACGTGTACATCAGCTGGAAACCTACACAACGTGGTGGAGACACACGCAGTTGAGTCATCTGGCACATGCAGAGGCGGCCATGAAATCTCGCTTGGTTACGTACCAACAATGAGCAGTGCGTCCTTGATGGATCGGCCACTCTTGACGTGCTCGACAAAGTGATGCAAGTGGGCTTCAAATCCACAACAAGCGCCGGCAATCAGCACAAGAAGTAGCAAAACAAGTCGCAAAGATAACCGACTTACCAACGCCAAACGTTAACGGGCTTCCGAGAATGATCTGCTTCGCGTTGAACTCGGCACACACGAGCAGCGGCACCATGCAGCTGCGGAACACAAACTCCTCGGTGAGCGGACCCTGGTTTGCGAAATATATGAACATTCGGTGAGGCACAGAAACCAGTTTGGGGTTAGAGAAATAGCGAAACGCACCAGCACGTAGTTGCGCAGCGACGGCAGCTTCTCCCTGGTCATGGCGTAATACAGCGCCGAGTTCTTGATCGCGAGGCGCATGCCGTCGTCGTGGAACTGCCGGGAGATACTGAGTAACCGCAGCCCGTTCGCGAGCAGCGAGCCGGCGAACAGCACGGCCGTGATCGACAGCGGGATTACAATCGCAGCCACGAGGCCCTCGGCGCGGATGCCGAGCCACTCAGCGAACGAGATCGAGTTTTCATCCTGTTCATTCGCAAGACACCCAAGCACGTCAGCTGCTTGTCCATAGAGAACTTCTTGAGCGGCAGTAGCAAAATGGATCACAACGTACAAACTCGTAGAACATGGCCAGCACGAATGGACATAACGCACAAAAGATGCAGATGAGCAGAAACCGCGCGAGGATCTGAGAACCGCGACACACGCACACACACACAGTAAAGCATCAGCATGGCGCCGGCAACAAACGGCGATGGGGCTTCGGGAGCGGTTACGTACGTGGGTCGGGTGGTCCCGCGGCAGGCGGCGCACGTTGCTCGGCAGTGTGTAGAGTACGCCGACGTAGGCCGCGGCCATGCAGAGGCACACGACGATGGCGGCCGAGCCGTCAATGTTGAAGCGCATGGTGAGCAGCTCGTGCGACGCGATGCGGGTGTAGCGCGGCTGCAGCACCACTTGCTCCAGGCGGACGGACGAGGCCATGCGGGGGGAGGAGGAGGTCGCGAGGTGAGATAGGGAGATAGAGAGAGAAGCAGGCAGGTCGGTCGGGTCCCTCCCTCCGAGGCCGCGCAAGACAAGAGGCCTTCGCGGTTGGTGTCTCCACGTATGTTGGTGCCGCGGGGGCAACCGAAAATGTGAGGGGAACACCTTGGTGCTTCAAACGAGGTGTACCGCCTGGCTTTTAGGAACAGAAATGGACGAATCAGTGCGCGTTGGCATGATGTGGGGATCAAGAATTGGTTGAAAACCAAATGGCTCTATAGCAGTTGCGGAGAAAATACACTGTCACTCAAGAGAGGGAAAGTGGACTGTTGACAAGCCAGCTCTGCCATCCACCACGGACATCACAGGTGAACACCGGCGACGACAAAAAGCAGCCAAGATGAACTTCGCGGAGGTCGAGGAGCCCATGCAGGACGAGGAAGTGGAGATCATCACGGCCGATGAGACCACGGAGGAGTACGCCATTGGCGACGCGCCGCCGGGTGAGTCGAGCGACACGTTCTGGGAGCTGCGCTAGAGCGTCCTGGAAACTCATGTTGCTTTTGTTTGTACCCACTCGATGATGATCCAGAGGACGAGGATGACGCCATGGGCGAAGAGACCGCGAACGCGCCTGCCGAGGGAGAGGAAGATTACCGCGACGACGCGCTGATGGTGCGGATCCTGTGTTATGTTTCCCATTGCGGGTTGCGGTCAAAGCTGACCCATCGGTGTCGTTTATCTTTGGTAGACATTCAAGATTCACACTGCCCCTGTGTACGCGATCAAAGTATACCCGCATGACCCGCGTATTGTGCTTACTGGCGGTGGTGACGACGTTGGCATCATCTGGAACCGCGAGGACGGCTCCGTGATCCACCGCCTGGAGGGCCACACGGACACAGTGGCGTCGGTTGACTTCAGCTTTGATGGGAAGTACGCGGCGACTGGTGGCTACGACGGCATCGTCAAGGTCTGGGACGTCGCCACGGGCGCGCTCGTGAAGAACCTCGAAGGCCCATCGCAAGAGGTCGAGTGGCTCACGTGGCATCAGAAGGGTAACGTTGTGCTCGCGGGCTCGGGCGACGCCACCGTGTGGATGTGGCTCGCGTCCACCGGCGAGTGCATGCAAGTGTTCGCTGGCCACGAAGACGGCGTGACGTGCGGTTCATTCACGGGATCGGGCAAGGTGAGATTCATGATGGTGCAGTGCCCGAGTTGGAAACACAGCCATTGACGTGGGTGCATGTGTGCGGCAGATGATTGTCACGGGCAGCACGGACCAGACGGTGCGGCTGTGGAACCCCAAGACCGGCGAGTGCACGCACGTTTTCCGAGGGTACGATTATGGCCTCATCGTCTCTGACCGTGGAGGAGATTGCTCTCATTCTGACTGAGATTTATGTGCCTAAATGCAGCCACGGCTTCTTTGAAGGCCCGGTCTGCTTCGTTGTGTGCCACCCGACCGTAAGCATTCTCGAGCGATCTACGCAGGCATGATTGACAACTCACTAACAAGTGTGTTTGACGATTGGACAGCAACCATTGGCGCTCTGCGGCTCGCAGGACGGCACTGCTCGCCTGATTCAGGTCCAGGGCAAGCGCGTGCTGGCGACGTTCTCGCACGACGGTAGCGAGACGCGTGCGGGCACGATCAACGCTGACGAACAAACCGCAACGGAGAACTCTGTCGAGTGGTACGTGCACTTGACCTGCAATCAAGATCAACGTGCACCATAAAAGGATGCTTACGGCCGTCTTTTCCTTCCCCTCCAGCGGCGGCTTCTGTGCCACGATGAACTGGGCTGCAACTGGTTGCCTCGGCGGCTACTTGCGCATCTGGGATCTCTCGACGTACCAGGTTAGTCACGGCTTGGTGGCCTCGTGGATTCTTGTTTTTGGTGGCTCATGCGTTGGTTGTTTAGTGCCGACATGTGTGCCAGCACCCGGCGGGTGTGACCAAGCTCATGTGGCACCCGACGCAGCCCATCGTGTACACGTGCACGGTCGAAGGCTTGGTGTACGTGTGGGATGCGCGTAATGGCCAACAGCTTCGCCTGTTTGCGGGTCACGCCGACATGGTCCTCGACATGGCCTTCGTCTCAGAGCCTGGAAACGCGACGCCTATCGGCCTTCTCACGGGTGGTGACGACGAGACTGTGCGATTGTTCCCTGTGTCCGAGTAGATAAGATACCAATGTGCAACACGATAACTTTCTACCGCCATTCAAGAATCTCTGGACACACTGTGTTGATGGGGACCGAATATGATGGGAATCAACGACCAGAGTAATCGAAAACAAAATGGAGCTCTACTAATTGAAGATAAAAGATGGCAATCTCGAACAGAACGACGATGGCACGGATCCCTTACGCTTCGTACATGCTACATTATCATCAGTAACAATGCGTCAGTACACTTTCGTCCCACATACAAGGGCACACTCTCCAAAATAGCCCACGTACACTTCGTTCTGGAAGCTGGAGCCGCTGGCCGCAGCGTCTGCGTGGGACTGGAACTTGAGCACTTCGTTCTTGCCGAAATCGGACAGGCAGCTGCGGAAGCTGCGGCCGACTGCCTTCTGGAGGTCTTCCTTGTCGGCGTTGCCCGTCCAGATCGCGATACGGTCCTGGGCCTTGCGGACACTCACGACTGCACCGCAGATGTCGTCCTCATCGTGGAGCGACTCGCCAACGAGCGAAAGCATCTACAGAGAATCAATCGACTGGGTCAGCACATGCGCATTCGAGATTTCCCTCGTCTTCCAACCAAGAATCATGGCCGTACCACGTGGAGCCAGCACTCGTCTAATCTCGCCTTCCGGGAGCGTGGGTTCGTGAAGATCCACTTGCCGCCCTTGGCGTTGATCGGGTCTTCCCACATCGGACGGGTGCCCTCCTTGAACAAGTGGTAGTTGCTGCCCACCGAGAGCTTGGTCGGGGTCAGGATGTTGTTGTAGAGGCTAACGGATGATCATTCCCAGCAACCACACAGAACGTTAACCACATTGCCATCCCGCGCACCACCAGTCCGTCCCGTCCGATCACAAGAAAACGCACCACCAAAAGTCCTCGACCGTGTCGAACGTGTAGATCTTCTTGAGGTTCTCCTCCCACGACTCGGCCGAGTTGCGCTTCTTCGGGTTGTCGTACCAGAGCACCCATCGGTGCTGCAGCGGGTGCTTGACCGTCGGCGCCGCCGGGACGGCCACGTCTTCGGTCGTCGTGGTCGCCTCCTCGATCGTCGTCTCCTCGACCTTCTCCTCGACCTTCTCGGCCACGGGCTGCTGCTCGTGCTGCGACGTGGGCTCGGCGCTCATGGTCGTTGGTGTTGTTGGTGTTGGCGTTGTTGGTGTTGGCGTGGTGTTGGTGGTGACGTCAATTGAAGGGGCAACGCGCGCGATGCGTTCGTTCTCCTCGTCTTCTTCCGGCTCCGCCCGAATGTGTGTTCGCCGTGGATGGGGAATGACACACGAGCCCTTTTGGTTGGTTGGTTCTGTTTCGCGAAAACACCCTCGAGGGGCAACGTGTACCACCCCTTTTTCGGCAACAGTTGTGTAACCCACTTTTGTGTTCCAACGTACCCGTTCACAACCTGAAAACGCGAAACGGCTACCCAAATGGTCGGTCGGACAACAACAGTTATATATTGGACTAGTCAAGGTGGTCGGTCGTGTTTTTGTTGGCGTTGGATGTGAAACGGCGATGTTGAAGCGACACGGCACAAGCCAAGACACACCAAGCCGAACCAACAAGTTTGGTCAACCACTGCTCACACCAACACATCAACACGTTGCCACGGATCCCAACCTTGCCCAACAAATCCTCGCCACCACCAATACACCAACGAAAAGAGTACTCGCATAGCAAATCAGGAAAACAATCATGGCGGGCGATTTCGAGGAGAAATATATGCGGCTGCGCGACGAGAATTTGGCGCTCAAGAAGAAGAAGAATGAGCAGGAGGCCACGATCAAGCGGTACGCCTGCGTGCCCTCTATCGATCCATTTAAGAGCAGCGTGCTGATGATGTGTACTTGTGATGTTATGACAGAATGTATACCAAGCTCGCGATGATCGAAGAGGCCATGAAGAAGAAGCGGCTCGCGCCGGACGGCGACCACGATAACCAGGACGAGCCAGACGCGTCCGGAGGCGGCGCCGTGCCCAGTCGGCGCGATCTGGAGACTGAAAAGTTTGTGCAGGCGCTCAAGAGCGAGAACGTGCAACTCCGCAAGAAGAACCAGACGCTCATGGAGAAGAACCGCTTGCTGGAAGAGAAGATGCGGCAGCACCAGCTCAAGTACCATTCCAACCCGAAGGTGCCGTCGGCAAGCGCGATGAACGCGAGCTTAGGGGTCAAGAAGTCTGGGGCGGGAGCTGCATCCGC
>JAADXJ010000389.1:0-23791 GCA_023337735.1 Pythium biforme
GAGGCGATCGACTTTCTTGACCACTTGCTTCGCTACGACCACCAGCAGCGATTAACCGCGAAGGAAGCCATGGCGCACCCGTACTTCCAGGCCGTGCGCGACGCCGAGGAGCAGAAGCTGCGCGGCACGCACCTGGACGAAGCGACCACGTGCTCGTCGGACTCGAGCATCTGATTGAACATCGGAGCAAGCATCGCCACCTCTTCATCCTCCGCCGCGACTGCCGGGCTGAAACCCCGTATGTCGTTTCTCAACCACACCATTAGGGTCTGCATTTTTGCTCGACGGCTATCACTTTCTACCGGGTACTAGTATACTGCATGCGATTTCGTTTCTTCATTCCTTGGAGTCGAGATCGTTCCGGATCGCGGGGTCGGCGCGCGAGAAGAACCGGTACGCATACGTGCTGGCGTTGGCCGGGCGGTCGCGGATGATCCCTCGCACGAGCGCGCGCATGACCTTGCTTACATCCGGGTGGTCCCTCAGGTACTGCTCGTTGTCCATGCGGATCATCACCTGTCGATCCCCAACGCACATTAGCGACCTGAGTTTGCCTTCCTGATTGAACACCTCAAGAGATCACTCACCTTGGCTTGGTTCAGCGACGTGAGCTGCTCCGGTGTGAGCACCTGTATCTTCTCCATGCGCTGCTGCTGTTGGGCCGCACCGCCCTCGAACTGCCCGTCATCCATTTCAGAACACGCCTGCTTCAAAGTCCAACTTGCGGCTGCTTGCATGGCCCGGATTTCCGATCCGCGTCGTTTGGAGCTCGTGGGATGTTTTAAACACACCTGGGAATGTTTTAAACATTTCAAATCCCATTTCGGACTATTTGATTGGTGGAAATACCTGCTCAGTGGCCCAAACGCGGCTTGTGTCTCCTGTGTGGTGCGAGCGGCTCCGCGCAAGAGCTTTTCGCGGCATTGATACGCGAGTGCGAGACCCCTTCGCCTGCCCTTCTCATGTGGAACCTCTGCCGCCCCGTGGCGCTCGCGCAGATGCAGCGCGCCGCGCTCCGTGCGCCCGTGCTGCGCGCGTCCAGCTCGGCGCTCCAGGTCGCTTTCGCGCGGAGCTTCGGCTCGGACTCGACGGTCGCCGGCGTCGAGATGAGCCACTTGCTCCAGAGCTCGCCGTCGCAGCTCGCGGCCGAGCTGGGCAAGGATAAGCTCGCGCAGGTGCAGCGCGCGCTCACGCAGGAGTTTTCGGACGTGGTCTCGAAGCAGGAAGATGTGACCAGCGAAGAGATGGTGCAGCTCTTCTCGGCAGCCCAGAAGACGCGCCTCTCGTCGCTCATGCTGCGCTCGTTCGCGTACATGAAGCAGCACTTCCCGAACGACATTGACTTTGTCATGTACGGCGAAGTGTTCCGCATCCTCTCGCGCGAGCGCGCCGGTGCCAAGCTCTTTGAAATCTACGAGTTTGCGCGCCCGCGCTTCGAGCCGGCCGTGCCCGAGCTCATCTACCGGTTCGGCATCGTCGGCAAGATCGAGATGGGCGACATGGACACGGCCTATGAGCTCGTCGAGGCCATGCAGAACGACGGCCACTTTGTGACCAACGAGATCTACTCGCGCCTCATGGGCGGCTACGCGCGCGACAAGAACGTCGACAAGCTCATCGAGATCTACGAGTTGCTGGACCCGTCATCGGGCAACTGGCACGAATCGGCCATCGACCGCGTGATCTTAAGCCTTGGTGTCGCCGGTAAGCCGGACCTCGCGTTTGAATTCTATGTCAACTCGAACATGAAGCTCAACGGCGGCACGCTCATCACGCTGCTGAGCGTGTGCCGCCACAACGACTGCCGCCAGCAGGCCGCCGACATCCTCGAGAACCGCAAGCGCTTCAACCTCAAGCTCGACGCGCGCGCGTACAACGGAATCTTGCAGACGCTTGAGTTCCTCGACCGCCACGACGACATCCCGTCCGTGCTCGAGGAGATGAACGACGACGGCATCCGCTTTGACACGATGACCAAGCAGATCGTCGCCCGCAACCAGCAAGTGCTCAAGGGCACGTACTTTGACCTGTCCCTCGCGCGCGAGCGATCGCAAGCCAGCGGCGGCAACGACATCAACCACAGCTCCCCGAGCGAAGGCAAGAACGGTAAGAAGAACAGCAGCGACGCGCAACAGCAGAGGAGCAAGAAAATGACGGCGTACATTGCCATGCCCGAGCTGAAGGCGCTCGTGGCCGAAAAGAAGTTTTCCGAGGCTGCGGCGCTCGCCGACCAGTTTGTGCGCAAGCTCAAGGTTGAGGATCTGCCCGAGGACAAGCGTGAGAGCGCCGAGATCGCTGAGGGCGCGCTCCGTGTGCCGGCGTCGATCGCGAAGGAGGCCGTCCTGGCCTACATCGGCAGCGGCGAGCTCGACAAGATCGACGGCCTGCTCAAGGGCTTTGAACACTCGGAAGCGCGCGTGGGCTTTGCGCTCATGGAGATCATGCTCGCGTTCTCCGAGGAAGAGAAGCGCGGCAAGAACGCCAAGGTCTCGCAAAAGAAGTTCTCCAAGAAGCAGAGCGAGCTCGCCTACCGTGCCGCCAAGACCATGGTTGCGCAGGGCTGGCAGATCTACCGCGTCTCGCAGGCACTGCAGCTCTTCCGCCAGTTTGGCGACGCTGTTTCCGCGCGCCAGATCTGCGAGCAGCTGCTGCTTGAGTACGCCGGCCAGGACAACTCGAACCCGCAGAAGAAGATCTCAGCTGCGAGCGTGAGCCAGACGCTCGTGTGGACGCTGCGCACGCTCGCCGAGGCCAACAACGTCCAAGGCGCGTTCGCCGTGCTGGACCAGGCCGAGGAGACCGGCTTCCGCGTGGAGCCGTCGCACTATGTGGGCTTGCTCACGGGCATGCGCCTGAACAGCGCGCATACGGCCAAGCAGAAGGGCGTGGTGGTGCTCTCGGACGACTACCGTCGCAAGCCGTTCGTCTACACAAGCGACGACTTCGCGTCTGTGTTCGACGACATCGACAAGCGCGGCGTGCGCATGACGCGCGGCATCGTCGCGAACGCGTGCTTCCCGCTCGCCGGCGGCGACAAGGTCCAGCGCACGCGGCTGCTGGAGGCGTACGCCGAGGCCACCAAGACCCCGTCGAACCGCGCCTCCAACGCGATGCAGGACAACTATGAGATCCCAACTGTCGTGTACAGCGTGCTGCTGCAGCTCTCTGGTCGTGAGAACGCCGACATGGTTGAGCTTCAGAAGATCTACGAGGACGCCGTTGCCTCGCTGCACGAGGGCATCGACGGCACCAAGCGCCTGCCGCTCGACTGGGAGGTCGTCGTGATCTCGCACCTCGCGGACGCTGGGCTCGTCGAGGCGGCCGCCGCGCGCCTCACGGACATGCACCGCACTTGTGGCTCGTACTCGTACGAGGCCGTGGTCAAGGTGCTGCGCGGCAGCATCAGTGTCAAGCATGAGGGCGCGATCAAGGCGGCGCTCGCGCTCGTGGACGAGCGGAGCTTCAAGTTCACGCTCAGCGACGCGTACGATCTCGTGCACCTCGCCAAGGACGCCGATCTGCCCAACGTCGCGTTTGACGTGGTCACTTTGTATGAACGCGCGCATGGCTGGACGACCGAGGACGTCGTGGGCCACGCCAAGTCGCACCAGTCGCTGCGCGACAAGTATGCGGTGCGCAAGATCCGCTCGATGTACCGGGCCGTGCTCAAGCTCTGCGAGCAGAACGGCCAGTGGAAGCGCGCGCTCGGGTTCAGCCAGCGCGTGAACGAGCTGCTCAAGTTTGAGGCCTCGGAGACCGATGGCATCGAAAGCAAGGACGATGCGGACAACCACGACAACGACAGCGAGACCAACGACAAGCGCAAGCTGTAGATAGAGACAAATGGAGATGATGGCCGTCAGGATCGAATCGACCGCCGGTACCCCACCGCGAGAAGAGAGACGCGGATCCATAGATCCTCTTTTTGTCCCATTGAACCTTCCTAGATAAACCATACAGATAATCGAAACACCAGGATACCAAAATGGCACTGACCCGCGACCACTGATAAGCTAACGAAGATGAGCACGATGCCATCCATCGTGGGAGAGATAAATGCGTCCCAGAAACAGCGAGGCCGCACCGCCGTGCGGCTTGGCGTGGACGTGGTCAGCGACGCCGGCCATTAGGGACAGCTCTCCTCATCACACGCGGCACTTGTACCCAAACAAACAAAATCACAGCGAGTTTTCTGTCGTGGAGAGGACACCGCGCTCGGATCGATGCCGCATGCATCGCGTAGTGTCCATCGAGCATGTGGATTTCGGAATCGAGCGACAAGTATCAAAGTCGGTCGC
This sequence comes from Pythium biforme, assembly GCA_023337735.1. Taxonomy (NCBI): domain Eukaryota; phylum Oomycota; class Peronosporomycetes; order Pythiales; family Pythiaceae; genus Pythium; species Pythium biforme. The sequence continues at coordinate 4,299 of JAADXJ010000389.1, forward strand.
CAGCCGATTCGATAAAACCGTAGCGCACGAAGAAAAGACACAAGATTCCTGTTACGATGGCCGATAGAGTCCATATTCGCTGACGCTTTTCACGCCTTTGAACGATGAGCTCGAATATGCCAGCAAAACCAAATGTGGTGAATGCAGACAGCGTCACGCAGCACCAAGCGTCGAGCTGCATGAGGACGAATCGTCGAGCGTCATGGGCACGGTCTTTCACGAATGGAGCATTTTTTTCGTGCCACAAGTTTCTGCCTACGTCACCACGACGCACACCCACGAACAGAGCAAACCAACGACAGAGAAGAAGTTTGGCCGGGTTCTCGAAAGAGATGACCAGCGAATTTGCGCCTTTTTATGTGCAATCAGACGTCCCCGATCCCGCCAACGTCTCGTCGCATCGTACCGACTCACAACGATGTAACATTGCCACCACAGCCATAGCTGATGGCTGGCGTGTGGACTCGAAGAGCCTGGTCGTTGAATGAGAGATGCTGGTTGATGTGTACCAGCCGTTGGACTTACGGCAGCAAAAAGGGTAGTTTCGGCTCGGTCCTAATCTGCATTCTTCGATTTAGGACAAAACCAATCCGAAGGACTAAAGTGTAGCCAAGTCGCACGGTTTGACAAGCCCGTGCTTATCCTCAGCCGAGCAAGCTGCCGAGCTCGCCGTCGGCGCGGCGGCGGCGCTCCTCACGAAAGGAGCGCAGACCGAGGAACACGCAGAGACCCACGAGGCCAACCAGCAGGAACGTCGAGAGGTACTGGCCGACGCTAAAGCCCTCGGACTCGACGTCCTCGGTGTCGGGCGCGTCGCAGTCGCGCGGCGTGCGGCCGAACTCGAGGGCCTTGAGGAAGCTGTCGATGTCACAGAGCGCTACGTACAAGCAAACAAAACGAGCGTGTGGGTATCCCTCACACATACAACAGTGGGCGGCGGTCAAAACGTACTGTCGGCGCACTCGGGGATCTTGAGCGGCTGGCCCTGGAACACGAGGCGCGCGGCGTGGGAGCCGGCCTTGAGCTTGTACAGCTCGATGGCCAGCACGCCGGCGTATGGTGTCCACTTGCGATCCCACTCGTCGCGCTGGATCGCCGCGAGAAGCGGCATGATTGTCGAGTCGTGGGCTGTTAATAAGACATATCTGTCAGTCATAGTGTGGCGAAGAGCATCTAGGCTACCACCAACACCGTACCCATGGTAATCGCAAGGCGCGGAGCGGCCGAGCCGTTAAGCGCCGGGTCGAGCTTGTTGAGGATCTCGCCCACGAGCGGCTGCATGGTGACCTTGGCGTACCACGAGTTGTTGTACGTGAGGTAGAGCCCCTCGCGTACTTCGACTTCGTGGAACACGTTCGTGAACATCTCTTCGTCGACGCCCCTGGGCAGCTCAAGGTCGTTGCAGCGCGCAATGCTGAGGCACTCGAGGATCGAGTCCCACGAAAAGTTGCCCACCAAACGCGTAAAGTCTTTCTCGAGCTTGATGCGCGCCGGGTCGGCCAGGTGCTTCTTGAACTCGGGCGAGTTGTTCGAGAAGTTGCCGATGTAGCCCATCATGGGGCAGTTGCGGTCGTTGCCGCCAATGTAGTCCTGTGTGTAGTCGATCGTGTGCCACGTGAGCATCGAGTCGAGGTTCTCGTTGGTGTCCTCCGGCGGGAAGAGACCGTCGACTAGCGCATGGCCCGAACCGATGGTGCGCTCCTGGTCGTCGCTGCGCAGGTAGATCGTGTCAGCCGGCGCGTTCTGGTGTATGGGGGGACAAACTGTAAGCCTCTGAGGATGCAAGAGAGATCAACGTACGCATGGGACGCACCTTGAGGTCGTCGTCGGCAAAGAGCTTGAGCGCGCCGTCGCCGATGTAGGCGTCGCGCAAGTACTGGGCGTTAATAAGGTGCTGCTGGCGGCCGATGGGCAGCAGCGCGCCGACCATGCAGTTGCCTCGCAGCGTGTTGCCGCGGTCCATGTAGACCTTGGAGTAGAGCCGTCCGTAGCCCTTGGCCTTGCTGAAGCCAATATCTTGCGACTAATTCGCCAGCAATCGACGTGGTTAGCGCTGGACCTGTTTTCGAGAGTTCTACTGACCGAAGCGTTTGGTTTCATACCGACACGATCGATGCCCCGCACGACCACTTGCCCTCGACCGGGTTGTGGCCGGCCTTGTCCCAGCAGAAGACACGCGCGTACGGCGCACGGCCGCCATGGCGCGCGACGAGCTACACGTGACACAACAGCGTCACTACGGCAGAAAAACGCTTCCAGACATCAGCAGCATGAAACGCACCTGCACTTGCTCGAGCGACTGAACGCGCGCCTGCTGCTCGGGTGTGAGCGGCGAAATCTTGGCGCCCTTGATCTGCTCGAGGTCGTTGCAGTACGCGTGCGGCTGCCAGCCGTCAAAGGGACTGGCAGCAGCCGTCGCCATCAGCGCCGCGGCGCTGAGCAGTCCAAAGACACGCAGGCTCGTCCACATTTGTAGTTGATTGGTTCGTTGGCTTGGTCGTCGAGCTACGGCAGCTTCTCTCGACTGGGGCGCCAGAGACGGAATGACACCGACGTGGAGGGAAGGCGAAGACGAGCTGCTCGAGGCGCAGCCGTTGGGATTCCCGTGTGCGGGTGGATACTGTTGTTTCAGCCAATAATAAAATTTATAGATACTTTCAACCAATCGACGGGATGATCGACAAAGGTTTCGTGTCCTTTGAAGTTGGTGAAGAAACCGCAGAAAACGCCAACAAAGGCGGCGTTTGTTGGATCGCCACGTACTGAACGCGTGCTCGCTCTTGTTGGCGGTGGACGCCAACGAAACATCCCAAAAGACGGACTGATGCTACTAAGCAACTTAAAGCAATACTATACTTCATAATACACTTGCTTCTTCGCTCCTTGTCTTGGAGACGACGGGGGTTGCGGCAGCGGAGATTCAGATTCTTCTGTCGGGATGGACTCATCTCTCTTCCCCACTTTCTTCATCAAGTCATGCAGCAAGGTCGGTTTTGACATTTTACCGGTTTCATACCGGTATCTCGTCGGTTTCTCCCTGTCATTGGCTACAAATACCTTCCCTCGGTTCAACGACCTTCGCCATGATGCTTCCCATGTGCGTCGTTCTCTTCCGCTGCCACTTCTGCCAGCGCCGCATTTCGGCACACCTTTGCGCCAGGCGCTTCCGTGCGAGGGCCATCACCCCGCCTCGCGCCGCTGACTGTCGGTCTGTCTGTCCCGTGGCGTGAGAAGTGGAGGAAGCGAAGGGAAGAAGCACTTTCGCGGTTCGACGCATCGATCTTTGGTGGCAACGGGGGTCTAATATCACTCGCACCATGGAGGTGCTCCACGCTAGCCGCAACGGCAACGGCAACGGCCATGCGCTCGGGGGCGACGTCGCGGCGCTGCAGAACGAGCTCTCGAAGAAGCAACTCGAGCTGCAGCAGCTGCAAGAGTCTTTTGACGAGTACACGCTCTCGAGCCAGGAGCTCGAACAGGAGCTCGAGCAGGAGCTCACGCGCACCGAGCAGCACAACGCGACGCTGGCCACGAAATCGCAGCGGCTCGAGTTGGAGTTGGAAGAGCTCCGCGAAAAGCTGGATACCACGCAGCACGAGATGCGCAAGTGCGAGACCGAGCTAAGCGCGCTGCGCAGCGAGCTCTCGCGCGTGACGGCGATCAAGCGGCAGCTTGAGCAGGAGCAGGACGAGCTCACGACGCAAGTGCGCGTTTTGCAGGCCACCGAGGACGATCTTCGCCACAAGATGGAGCGCGAGATGGAAGAAAAAGTGTTTTTACTGAGCGACCAGGAAGAGCTCAAGCGCGAGCACGAGCTCGTGACCGAGCGGCTCCGGACGGAGATTTTGGACCTCAAGTCGGAGCTGTTTGCGGTCCAGCAGAAGAACGAGGCGCTGCTAGTACGTCGCCACGAAGAACAAGACGAGGAGCAAGACGAACAGGTACACAACCACGTAGCGCCCAGGCGTTTGTCGGACGCGTCTGAGGAGGCGGAGGACCGCATGGATGTCGATGACGACTCTGCTGTGGTACCTCGTCTGTCTACACTGCAGGAAAGAGATGCAAGCGACCGCGAGCAGCAAATTGAGACGCTCGAGCGCGAGCTGGCCGTGCTGGGGGCGAACCTCCACGAAGAAAGGGACACGCGCGACCGGCTCGAGTTGGAGCTGATGGAAGTGTACGAAAGTCTCGAGCAAGCGGAAGCCATCAATCGCGACATGGAGGAGACAGAGGCGCAGCTCATGGCAAAAGTCACAGTGGTCTCGGAGCAAAACAAGGAGGTATGTGGTGTTTCCCACGTTGTGGAGATGTGATTGCGCGGGGGTTGTTGGTACTGATCGTTGGGATGTTCTGCCACGATGTAGATCCAGTCGCTGCATGAAGAAGTGACGACACTAAAGATGGAGAATGCGGCGCTCACAGAAGAAAACGCGGAACTGCGAGAAGTGGATGCGCGTCGCCGAGACGAAGTGATGAACATGGATGACGACGAGATTGAGACGTTGCGATCGCAGTGCCTGGAGCTGGAAGAGGCCGAGCAGCAAATGCGCGACCAGTTAGAAGACGAGCAGCAAGTGTCGGCGCAGCTCCGCGAAGAGAATGACGATTTGGTGAAACAAGCGGAGGACAACACCCGCATGCGAGACCACCTCGAAGCTCAACTAGACGCGCAGGTGAAGAAGAAGCAAAAAGAGCTGGAGGAGCTTAGCGAACTGAACACGACGCTGCGGCGGCAACTCGAATCGGCTGCCGAGAAAGCTGTTAAACTCGAAGAGAAGGCATCGGCAGTGTCCATGGGCTCGACGTCGTCCTCCACTACCTCTTCGTCGTCGACCGGTGACAAATCTTCGCCCGGCGCTGCAACAAACGAGGCCGACGTACGGCGCTTCATGTTGGAGATCCAGACGCTGCGCTCGACCATCAAAACGCTCGAGGCCGAAAACGCGCGACTGCGCAAATCCGAATCCAGTTCCTCGGCGCTTTTGCCGAACAAGCGTGTGTCCACGGATCTGCTCAAGCTCAACTACACGTCCGACCAGCTCGCTGAAAAGTATCTCGCCGAGCGAACGCGTAACGCAGCTTTGCTGTCGCGTCTGCAAACCGTTTGCGGTAACATTCAAGTGTTTTGTCGTGTGCGACCGGTGATCGGCGAGGAGTGGGCCAAGTCGTATGGGTCCAAGCTGGGCGTGAACGTTGTGAACCAGTCGGACGTGGCAGCCCTCGATATTCGTCCAGATCGTATCTTTCCGGGCGCGGACGGAAACCAACCAGCGGACGCAGATACGGGCGACCTCGAAATGCTTGATATGAATGCAGCGTGGAAGGTTTTCACGTTTGACCGCGTGATCGGCCCCGAGGAAACACAGCTAGACGTGTTCCGAGAAGTCGAACCGATCGCCCAGTCCGTCGTCGAAGGTTTCAAAGCGTGTATCTTCACGTACGGACAAACCGGTTCTGGTAAGACCTACACCATGGAAGGAACGGAAAGCGACCCGGGTCTCAACTACCGAGTGATCAGCCACATCTTCCAGTCGGTCGTTCTCCGCGGTGCGATCTACGATCCTGATCGCATGGAAGAAGACCTGTTGGAATCCGAGATTCTGGACGGTCAGGATCGCGTGCCTCGCAACGAAGTCTCGTTTCACATCCAAGTGGGCGTGCTCGAGATTTACAACGAGTCGCTGCGCGATCTCGTCGACCCTAAGAACACGAAGACCTTGGAGATTCGTCAGGATCCGACGACGGGCGATATCGTCGTCCCGCAATTGACCATGGCGACGGCTTCGTCCCCAGAGAAGACGATCGAGATCTTGCGAAATGCGCAGGCCAACCGTGTGACCGGCAGGACGGATGTCCACGACCACAGTAGTCGATCTCACAGCATTGTCATCCTCCAGATCTCCACGCGCACGACGTCGACGCCAAACAACCAGGGCGACTCGGACGAGCTCATGGGCAGCTACGTCAGCGGCAAGTTGTACATGGTCGATCTGGCTGGTTCGGAACGCGTGAAGAAGAGCAATGTGTCGGGCACGATGCTGAAAGAAGCGGCCCACATCAACAAGTCGCTTTCGGCGCTCGCGGACGTCATGGAGGCTTTGGACAAGAAGCAGGCGCACGTACCGTACCGAAACTCCAAGTTGACGTACCTGCTACAGGACGTGCTCAACACGTCATGTAAGACCGTCATGATTGTCAACTGCGGTCCGACGATCGAGTGCGCAAGCGAGACGTTCCGGTCGCTTCAGCTCGCGGAACGCGTTCGCAACATTGTGGTCGGGCGCAACAGCATCGTGAAGAACAAGAAGGACATTTTGTCCGCCAAGCGAGCGTTCTCGGAGATCCAGTCTCTGAAGCAGCAGATCCAGTTGTCGGAACGAAAGATCAAACAGTCCCAGCAAACCGTTGTCTCGCTGGTACGTATTTGTTGCGACCACTCCTCGTCATGTGGATCTGATTGGAACTGACGATGTCCTCTTTTGCTACCTGCAACAGAAACGTGACAAGAAGACCCAGTCGGATCAAGTGACTGCCGCTCTGCAGAGCCGTCTGAAGGCCGCGGAGACCCAGGCTACCAACTTGAAAACGCAAGCAGAAACTATGAAGCGCATCAACGAGGATCTGGCGCAGCAGTTCAAGCAAGAGCGGGAGGCCAAGCAGAAAGAGTCAGACCAACGCGAGGCTGCCCAACGTGCGCTTCGCCAGCTCACGACGAAGACTCGCGTTAACTCCTCCCACCAGGAACATCTGGAGCATCAGTTGAAAGAGCGGGAAGAAGAGGTCAAAAAGCTCCGTCACATGCTCACTGAGGCCCGGCAGCGCACGGCGACGTCGGTGATTCCGCGCCTCAAAGCCGGATCGCCGGCCCCGGCAAAGAAAGCACGAAGCGAGCAGGTCGTGGAACCCGAGAACAACCAAGAAGACACAGAGGAGATGATGGTCGTGGATGATGTCGACGACCATAAGCAGCCGCCGCGGTCGGCGCCGGCAGCCACCACCAGTTCGACGACGAGGATTCCACTGCCCAAGTATGGTTTCACACGGCAGGCGAGCGCAAGCGTGGCGAGCAGTCGGAAGCCCGCGGCGTCGGTTTTGATGGGCAAGTCGGACGGTGGGTCCGCCGTGGGCTCCAAATTCCGGCGGACAACGTCGTCGTCGAGCCAAGGCAGCACCGCTGGCTCCTCGTCGGTGCAGCGGCGCGGATGGAAGTGACCGCAGAATGTGATGTGCGTGAGACGGATTTTTTAGAGGCAGCACCCGTCCGTGGTGTTGCGTTTTGGCCCTCCGATGAAGAAGAAAACGAGCTCCACTTTGTTCCTCTAGTAGATTATTTTGAAGGAAAAAGCGCGTGGCAAACTTTCACAAACTCTCGCCTCCCCAACGTCAAATCTCGGTTTTCCCTCCGGCGGCAAACGATGCGTCCTGGCCTGCGAGACTACCGCCATCCGCTGCGTCGTCGAACGAAGACGCCGAGGCGCGGGGGCCGTCCGTGGAGCCGTGGAGGGAAAGTGTCGTGAGCACCTTTCGTAAAAGCCCTGGATGCTGCGCGAGGCTCTCAAAGGTGTGGAGAAACTCGAAGAGCGCTTCCTCCTCGGCTTCAGTGGTGTCCGGGTCTTGCAGCACGTCGAACACGGCCGGCTTGACAACCTCGTCGAACGCATCCTCGTCCGATGCGAATCGATTGGCGACGCATGAAGCTGAGGAGACCTGCATCTCGATGGAGGCTTCGGCATCCGCGACCGCCTTTAAGGCAGCGACGGCCGCGTGTCGCTCTTCTTCGTCCTTCTGACGCGCCTTCGCGAGTCCTTGCTGGACGTCGGCGGCCGAGATCCGTACGGAACTAAAGTCCCACGCGTCGTCGTCATTTGTGACGCTTGCTGGTGGTGATGATACCGCAAGACTGTCGTGCTGCGACTGAAGATACGCGTGCGACTCGGACTCGAAGCCACTTGTGGACGTCACGAGCGGCGGCGGCGCGGTCGCTGGGAGATCACTGGGCTGTACAGCATCACACACGCACACAAATCAAGTTCAGGCCGTGTGCGCACGACGAGAGTAGGAGATGAGATACACAACACATACGGCAACGAGTTCTTTGAGCAGCGCCATGTTCTTGGCCGCCTGGATGAACGGGTGGAGCAGCAGCTCGCTCGCGGTGGGGCGTTCGTGGGGCGCTTTCTTCATGCAGCGCGCGACAAAGTCGACAAACGCGGGCGAGAACGCACCTTCCAGGACGGGCGGATCGCTCTTGGGGATCAAGAAGAGCACTTTCATCGGGTGGATGTTGGCATGGGGCGGCACGCCCTTGGCCATCTCGATGGCTGTGATGCCGAGCGACCAAATGTCGGCCTTGAAGTCGTACTCGGATTGCTGGATGACCTCGGGCGCCATCCAGAAGGGCGTGCCCACGACCGTGTTGCGCTTGGTCATGGTCTCGGTGATCTGTCCCGTCACGCCAAAGTCCGCGAGCTTGACGTGGCCGTCGCCGCTGAGCAAAATGTTGGCGGCCTTGATGTCGCGGTGGATCTTGCGCTCGCTGTGCAAGTACTCGAGCCCCTTCAGCAGCTCGCGCAGGATGATGGCGATGTGGATCTCCTCCAGCGGTCTTTTTGATACAAAAGCCCGCATTGAATACTCTACACCAAGACAGAGAAAGCTATGGAAAGACGACACCACTCACCCGGTGCGCATGATGTCCCAGACAGACCCGCCCGAGAGATACTCCATGACGATCCTGTCCATTACAAACTCGCAAGACACGTGAGCTCCGCCTCCTATCGCCCGTGAAGACAGCTAGCATCAGAACGTACCAGAGCTGCGCGTCGACTGTGAACGAGCCGATGTACTGCGTGAGCTGCTCGCTCGCGCACTGCGAGAGCACGTGGATCTCCTGCTGGATGTCGTCGATCTCGTCACCGGCAGCCTCGAGGTCCACGATCTTGACGGCGCACACGCGGTCCGAGCGCGTGTCCACAGCCTTGAAGACCTCGCCGTACGCGCCCGTGCCGATCTTCTCCAGCAGCTCGTAGTGCTCAGCCATTTTTTTCCTGCTCGTTGCGCCAGAGGAACCCACTTACTAACGTGTCAATCAGCCGCACTCTTTTTTTGAGTATCTCATGGCCGCATGACGAAGGGCTCAGTTAATTTGATTGGCTCATAGTTTGGATACACGGATTTTCATTGGTTAAAATGAGAGCCACGGGTTGATCATGTTGACGCGGCGGCGCTGGTGGAACGGCGCAGCTTCACGAGCAGCTCCTCGTAGATCTGCTCGTGTTGTTTGTACTCGGTTTCTAGAAAGGCCTTCCGCCGCTCGGCGCCCATGCCTTCGACGTCCTCAGCGTGGAGCTTCAGCAAACGGCGCTTCACTTCCAAGCGGTATTTTTTGTACTCGTCCTCGTTCGATTTGTCGAGGAAGCCGAGCTTCAGTAGCTCGTAGCATCGCTGCACTTGGCGCTGCGTGAGCTTCAGTTTCTGTGGATACAATTCACGAGTGAGCTCAGCGCCGCACCCCAAATGAACGGTTAATGGCTCACCTCTTGGACGGTCTGGATGTCGCTCGACTGGAGACTGGCCGTGCCGGTCGCTGGTGCCGACGATCCTCCGCTCATGCTCGGCGCGAGGGAGAAGAACTTGTGCTCCATGCAGTGCTTGGCGTCCACAAAGTCGCGCAGCTATACACACACCAGGAAACCCTAGTGTTCAGTCCAAGTCATGGCGTTAACTCGAATCGGCGTGGGACTTCACCTTGGAGAAGCCCGGGACGGGGTCTTCGACGGTGACCTCGTAGACGTTGCTGTCCGCCTGGACCTTGCGATAGATCAAGTCCACGAGCCGCTCGCAGTGGCCTATGATACGTCCATCCACTCCCAAGTCAGTAGGCTTATCCATAATGAGCACGGCATCCCCCACTACGTGTGTACCTTGTCGCTGGTGTGTCGGGAAGATCAGCGCCTGGCAGATGCGATGGGTCTCGGTCGCTGACGAGCCCGCTGTCTTGCGGCCCAGCGGATTTGTAAACTTAAACAACGTAATAAAACCGACGGGCAGTAACCTCCCAGCGTCCCCAAGCCGTTCGTAGATCATGTCCATGACCCAGCGCGGGTCCGTGACGTCGACGGCGTCGGCGCCTTCGATGAACCACAGCGCCGTGGTCTCCAGCTTCTCGAGCAGCTTTTGCGCACGCTCGTTCTTCTCGAGCGCGCACTCGTAGACCTCGAACTGGTGCTGCCGACCGTCGATCTGCTGCTCGTACGCGTGCAGCAACGTGCCTGGCGGTGTCAAACCAGCGTGCTGGGCATTGCGTAACCCCTTGAGGAACGTTTGCTCGTCCTGCGTGAAGCCCCTGGGCAGCGACGCCGTCATCTTCTCCACGACATCGTCACATCTGCAATAGAGAGAGGTCGTATACAGTCAGCTTGGGAAATGCCAACCAATCGCCATGAGCCGACAAATGGTCCGTACCGGCCCTCGGTGTGTTTGAACGAGACGTTGAGCATGGCGCTAAAATCGTAGGCGTTGAACAGCACTTCGACGCGCAGCCCGTCGTAGCCTTCGATGGTCTCTCCCTTGCCGAACGCGTGGTACGTGAACGCCGGCGAGAAGTAGTCGATCTCGCGCGCTTCAACTTGGGCCACGTCGCTGACTTCAATACGCGACACACAAGGTTAGACGCCAGCGTTGCGAAGCTCTCAGAGAGGCTAAGAAGATCGCGATTGCACGCACCGATGGCGAGATGCACGGCGTCGTTGGAGCTCATGCTCATCGCGAAGCGCACGCGCTTGGAGGCGTGCGCGGGCTCGTCGACGGCCGCATCGCTGCTTTCCGGCCGCTCGTGGGTTGTCATGGTAATGTAACGTTAACCGTTTTTGCCCCCCATCCTGGCGGGAATGTCGGTCTGGTGGTCTGTAGTGTATACCACATCATTTAGGTGCACCATGATGTGTACCACATCGAATTAGAATCAAATCCACCGACAACCAGTCGTTTTTCCTATCGGGTCCCGTCCATTCCGCTCTTGCCCGTTGAGCTCCTTGGTCGTTGAGATGAGCATTTCGGAATTCTTCCTTTGACGACGACGACTGTGATTCATGTGTCTATGTGTGTGCTCCTGGGTATTGCCTTTGTATGACCTCTCTGCGGAGAGATCCCGTGTAAAAAAATATTGTTGCTTGCCACCTGTGCCTTGGGCTCGCATCAGTCGTAACACGGAAGAACGGTCGGTCTCCGGACCGAGGCAACTTTAAACCAAGCGCGAACTCCACTAGTGTTTGCGACTTGACCTGTCTCAATGCTACATTCCCACGCCTTTTACCCATCTTTCGTACGTACTAGTAGTAGCCGCAGCAACAGGACGCGAATATGACTGCGTCCGTTTAGAGGCAAGGCTGTCGATAGGCCTTCCTGAGCTCGGCGTGACCTTCGCGATTAAGCACCTCTCATGCGTCCCTATGTATCGCTGCCGGGAGTGCTGTTGGCGCGTGAGATGAAGCGCGCACCACTTGGCGCTGAGGTTCGACGCCGGCCGACGGCGACGGCGACGGCGATGGCGTGCTGCGCCGCTGTGTGCGCCTGTATCTTTCTTCTGTGTCTTTCGCTCGTGTGCTGTGCATGGCCTCCGGCTGTCAAGTCCCATCCCACCGGATCCGTGGATTTTCCGCCCTGTCGTCACCTCTCAAGAACAGCCAACATATCACTAAAACCAGTTCAAATAGAGATGTGCATATACGAGATCCGAATGAGGGTTCGTAAACCAAGGTTCCTGAACCAGCGACTGAACGTTCATGTCGAGAGTGAATGTCGCCTCTATCAGCCAGGCGGGACACGTAAAGCACCAAGTCTCCTCCTATTGTGAGATTGGACGTACGGCTCTTCCGTCTGCAACAATGGGTCGGCTCTGCGTGAACCAGTACGACGAAGGAGTGGACCTGTCGCTCGCGGGCCCGTCGGCGCCGCTCTGCATCGCGCACTGGGACCACACACAGGAGCAAGTGCTCATCGCGCTGTGTCTCTGGGCGGCCCTCGTGCTCACGGCCGCGTGCTGGACGTTCGCGTCGCGGCGCCAGCGGCGCCAGTTGCGTGTCGACGAGATCGGCTTCTCGCTCAAGTGGCGTCGCTGGGCGCGCACGTCCCGCGCCGCGGCGCTGCTCAACCGGCCAGTCCAGTTGGCCACGTCGCTTGGCATCTTTGCGTTCATGATCAACCGGTGCAACTCGTACGAAGTCTCGGTCGTCGGCTACGTGTGCCTGTCGGTGCTGTACGCGGTCGCGCTCGTGGACGCCGGCGTGCGGTTCCTCGCAGCCCGCTACAAAGTGCTCTACTGCTTCGCGCCCATGACGATCCTCGAGTGCCTCATGGTCGCTGCCCATTGCCAGGTCGGGTTTGGCTCGACCAAGCTCATCAACGGCGCGCCCACACGGTCGTGGCTCGACTTTTCGATCATGCGACCCATTTTCATTTTGAGAAGCTACCTTGAGATGGAAAAGCACTTGCCCCGCTCGTCCCGTGGCTGGATGATCTTGCGGCTCGCGATCAAAGTGCTGCTGCTCGTCATGTTTGGCGCCGCGACCATGTTCTTCCTCGAGACGCTTGGTGAGATGCCCTTCTTCACGCAGAACGGCTTTGCGCACTTGTACGCGTGCGACTCGGGCGTGGTCACACGGGACGGTAACGAGTGCGACACCGAGACCTGGTCCATCATGTTCTCGTTCTACTTCACGGTCGTGACGCTGGGCACCGTTGGCTACGGCGACAACTCCCCCAAGACCGTGCTCAGCCGGTTGCTCGCGATCATGTTTATCGTCATGGGCGTGATCTTGTTCTCAATGGAGATCGAAAACTTGATTAACTTGTACAAATCGCGCCAGATCGGCAACCCGCCGTTCCAACCGAAGCCCGACGCGCGCCACGTCGTGGTCATCGGCAACCCGTCGTTCTCGCAGCTCTCGTCGATTTTACGGGAGCTCTTCCACGAAGACCACATGACCACCACGGACCACGAGAGCGGCCGGCTCCACGCTGTCGTGCTCGGCGAGCGCAAGTCCAAGTTCACGAAAGGGCTTCTTGCCAAGCTCGAGGCCGACCCGATCTTCGCGGCCACTGTCACCTACGTCGCCGGCACGGCCACCAAGGCCGAGGACCTCGAGCGCGCGCTCACCAAGCAGGCCGAGGCCGTGTTTGTGTTTCCCGACAAGCTCTCGGACGACCCGGCGAACGAGGACGCGCTCAACATCATGCGCGTGCTCGCGACCAAGCGCTACTGCGGGTACGGTTTGGCTTTGGTGGCGTAGGGAGATATGGATCCCAGTGGCTTTTTCTGACTGTGTTGTTCTCGTCTGTGATTCTAGGCCAGACGTGCGCTGTCTCGTCATGGTGCTACGAGCTGAGAACGCGCGCCACATGCTCGCGGCGGGCGTGAGCCGCGACGACGTGATTTGCGAGAACGTGATCAAAATGGGCACGCTCGCGCAGAGCACCGTGTCGCACGGTGCGTCCACGTTGCTCGCGAACCTTGCGGCCAGCTTGTCGGTGGACCGCTCCGTCGAAGCGGCGAACGCCAGTGTGGCACCACTAATGGTCGACGCCGTCTCGTTGCGCGGCGCGTTTGTGGACAAGACCACACAGTCGGATCTGCGGCTTTCGCGCGTGGTGGAGAACCCCGTGGCGTCGTCGAGACGACGTCACTGGCTCAAGGAGTACTACCACGGCGCCGCCAAGGAGATGTACTTGATCCGCATCTCGAAAAAGTACGCCGGGCTCACGTTCTCCGAGGCCGCGGGCCGCATCTTCACGGAGACGCACGGCAACGTCGTGCTCATCGCGGTTGAGGTGATCTTCTCCAATACCAAGGACGAGCTCGGCACGCCGCGCGCCAGTGACTCGCGTGTCCTGCTGAACCCTGGGTCAAGCCTCATCATGGCCGAGTGGATGCAGTGCTACGTGATCGCCGACGATCTCACGCACGTGTTTGAGCACCACATTTGTCCGGACGAAGTGACCCGCGAGGAGCTGTTCCAGGGCGCAGGTGGCGGCGGCGCGACGCTCTTTGACGGCGTCGCCGAGACGTTTATTGAGCCTGCAGGAGACGACTCGGATGGCGATGAACACGGCGGTGATTCGTTCCGCAACGTGACGGCGTACGCGCCCATGGCGACCCCGACGGGTGTTCGCCACGTGGATGAGCTTCACAATACGGAAACTGACCACGTGACACTGATGGAACTGCGCCAACGACGTGCCGTCGCGGTAAGAGCGCTGCGTCCTCTGACTTGAAAGGCAGGGCACAGCGATACTCACGTTTCTCTGTTTCTTGTGGTGTCGCAGACTGTGGGGCACGGCACCGAGAGCGTCGTGTTGGTACGCCACCTCACGTTCACGCCCACGCACTTGGAACAAAGGCTCCTAAACTGACTGCTGTGTGTGTGATTCACCATGCTTAGGATCGTTCGTTGCGGTCGGTGGCGCTTAATTTCGCGGTCGACGGCGCGGCAGGCGGTGACCCCATGGGCCTGCGGTTCGGCGGCATGCAAGAGCACGAGACATCGATCCACGTGGCGCGCAATTACCACCACTACACGGACGAACGCCGTATGAGCAACTCGTTGACGTCTCTCGACGGCGCACCGCCGCAGACGCTCGAGCCGCCGCCGATAGACGTGCTGCTGGATTCACGTCACATTGTCGTGTGCAGTTTCCTGGGCGAGGAATCGCTCGCGAGCCTGCAGTGGCTCATCTTGCCGCTGCGTGGCGTGTACGCGAACGGTGGCCACCCACCGATCACGATCCTCGACGCCGCCGAGCCGACCCCGGCCGTGACGGCCTCGCTGACGTCTTTTAGTGACGTGGTACGTACACCGAAGCAGCTCCTATGGTTGAGGTATCTAAGCTTGAGACTCACGGGTCTTGTCTCAATGGTACAGTACTATGTCCGTGGCAGCCCCCTTGTCCACGCGGATCTTCAGCGCGCCGGCGCCAAGGCCGCGAGCGCGGTGATCGTACTGGGGAAGCGCACAAAGGACGAGCTCATCCGAAACGCGAGCGACGACATCGAGACCAGCATCATCGACTCGCAGGCCATTTTCTGCACGATGCTCATCGAGCTCAAGATGGATTTCACCAAGATTTTTACGATCACCGAGCTCTCGGACGAGTCCAACTCCAAGTTCTTGGGCACGTCGTTCCAGTTGCACCAGTGGACGCCGCCGTCTAGCCAGCAAGACCCCGCCAGTGCGGGTCACGCAGGCCGCAACGAGCCGGACGAGAGCGAGAGCGCGCTGTCGTGGTGGGAGTACTTGCTGCTGAACGACATTCCGCAGCAAAAGTCGGAGAAGGCGATTTTCGGACTCCCTTTGTACATGTCGGGTCGCCTGCTCCACCCCGAGCTCTGCGAGAACATGCTCGTCCAGGTGCGCATAGCCCCCTTGTCGTGGTTCCCTTGCCAAGGTTTCCTTGTCTGTTCTGACGGATGGATGGCTGAGAGCAGACGTTCTACAACCCGTCGATCCACAAGATCATCCGCCAACTCGTGGGCGGCCCGCGATGCACGGGTGTGGTCCGGTCGTTTGCGATCCCCAAGAAATTTCAAGTGCGTGTCGTCACCCAGAGGCTACTGAGTGGAGAGCCTCAGGCAGGTTTTTTGCTGACGACTGTTGGTTTGGTATGTGTAGAATGGCGCGACGTACGGCGATCTCTTCCACGCGTTCGCGTCGTCCAGCTTTGGGGGCATTTGCCTCGGCGTCTATCGGATGTCGACGCAGACCGTGCGCGCGGGCAAGCAAGCGGTCGAGCTGCCCATCGTGCTGTCGACGCCCGAGCCAGACCTACGGATCGTCAGCAGCGATCGCATTTTCGTGCTCATCGGCGTCCACACGCTCGCACGTGCGGCCCACTGCATTCAGCGCGTGTATCGACGGACGCGAAGAAACCGCCAGCCACCACCACGGCCTTTGGATCCCCAAGGCGCGCCCGTGGCGTCTGCTAATCCACGCGGTGTGTTTGCCTCGGCGCGCAAGCCGCCGTCGTTTTTCGACCCGCGCAGCCGCATCTCCAAGTACCTGGCGCCGCAGTCGAGCGGCTTCGAGATCCTCAACGTCCCGAAGACCCAGCGTCGCTCGCTCATCGCGCAAGAGTCCAACTCGTCGTTTCGCAGCTACTACGTGTGACACAGACCATACACAAACTGAATAGATGATACCCACCCAATATTCGACCACACAGGCCTCTTGTGAATTTATCTCCGCTGGCGCTTGTTACCCTTGTTGTTCTTGTTCTTCTGGTGGGCGAGCGGCGCCGACTGCTTGCGCTTGTTGCCCGCGGCATTCGGCTTCGCATCCGCGGCAGTGGTGGGGGCCTTCTTCTTTTGACGGTTAATGGTCGTCGACGCCGACGCGCCGCCCGACTCCTTCTGGGCCTTGGCTTCCTCGCGCTTCTGCTGTATCTTGAGCAGCTTTTCTTCGCGGTCGAGCTGTTCCTGGTACGTCGGTGTGAGGATCAGGTACGCCTTGCCCAGTAGCTCCTTGGTCATAGGCTGCAGCGCGTCGACGTTCTGCGGCGCCGCGTCCACACCACGCGCCAATGGCACGAACACAAACGTCTGCGAGTCCCAGATCGGAAACGATCCCTTCGAAAGCACCTTCTTGTTCGAGTAGCCCGGGTACAGGCAGCGGTCGAACACGACCGACTGTGCGTGGCGCAGCCCGTGGCGCGCCGCGATCTCTTCCATGCCCCACTGGCTGAACGGCGGCTTGGTCTTGTGGGTCACGTGGACCTCGCCCGTGGCCGTCAGCATGTCTGGCACGTGCTTAAAAAAGCCGTCCAGCAGGGCCTTGTTGAGCTCCATCTCTTCGTTCTGGCCGTCCTTGCCGCGCGGCACGCGCACGCACGGGAAGTTCCAGAGCACGCGGTCAAATTTGCCGAGTTGTTGCATCTGCGCGCCATTGGTCGCGTCGACTTCGTGGTGCACAGTCACATGGGGCATCTTGGCGAGCTCCTGGAGGATGGTCTCGCCGTCCGGGTACGTCTCGACCACGGACGCGCGGCTCTCATGGGACGTCACCACGAGCTGTTGGCCCTGACACGCCTTGGCGTTTGCGAACGCGCGCGCGAGCGCGAGCGAAAACGAAAAGTTGCCGTCGCCGACCGTGAGCAGGCGCTTCACGTGAGTCTCGTCGTACAAGCCGATACGACAGGGCTTGTCCTTGCTCTCTTTGGCCTCGGCACGCGCCGTGGCGGCCGCGAGCTTGGCGCCTTTGGTCGCCCGGGTGCCCAAGCCGGTCTGCGTGGCGTTCGCGGCGTCGGTCTCCTTCTTGACCTCGGCCTTGAGGCGCGCGCACAGCTCCGGGCGCTGGTTCGGGAGAAGCCCCGGGCGCGCGTGGAGCACGATCTTGTAGCCACATGGGATGCAGCGCTGCTTGAGCGCGCAGTTGAGCGTGTCGGAGTGGACAAACAGGTTCTCGAGCGAGCGGAGCGTCCGGTGCGTCGCGTCGGCGTCCGCGGCGGCGGCGACCGAGGCCGCAGCGGAGGAGGAAGGCGCCTTGGGCGCCGTGGACGTCTTGCCGGCGTTCTTGCGCGCCATGGTGCTGGCGAGGCGCTGGACGTGCTCTGGTGCCCGGACCGGAACGCAACAGCCCTCGACTCGCATCTCTTCAGACCAGTCAACCAAAAGGAAGCCATGTCACTATTCATGGCTGGCAGTAGATGGGGGTCCTGGGATTTGATGTCGTCCACACTATGAATTGAAGTCATTTCCGCTGAAAAACCTCATGCTGACGCGTACCTGAGGTTTTAAGCTGCTCGTTGGCGGCTTCACTTTCTCTTAATTCACACATAGCAGTAGGTTTGCCTTCTACTTCCTCCCCCCTCTTCTTTCTGTCATCCCCTTTGTTTGGGTCGGCGGCGGCAATCCAGAAAACCCCCAACTCAGGCAAGCACTGCGCGCTGCCCTCCTGCTCTCTCTCTCTCTCTTGTCTCTGGACGACGACGACGATGGACCAGCTGATCCCGATCATCAACAAGCTGCAGGACGTCTTCAGTGCGATCGGCCAGTCGCCCATCAATCTCCCGCAGATCGTGGTCATCGGCAGCCAGTCCAGCGGCAAGTCCTCGGTCCTGGAGAACATTGTGGGCCGCGACTTTTTGCCGCGCGGCTCGGGCATTGTCACGCGCCGCCCGCTCGTGCTGCAGCTCTACAACATCGCCCACGAGCGCCCCAAGGGCGACGCCGCGCCCGCTGACGGCGCCGAAGAGTGGGGCGAGTTCCTCCACGCGCCCGGCCAAAAGTTCTCCGACTTCAATGAGATCCGCAAGGAGATTGAGCGCGAAACCGACCGCATGACCGGTAAGAACAAGGGCATCTCGAACAAATCGATCAACCTCAAGATCTACTCGCCGCATGTGCTCAACTTGACGCTCGTCGACTTGCCGGGCGTCACGAAAGTGCCCGTCGGGGACCAGCCCATCAACATTGAAGAGCAGATTCGCGATATGTGCCTCGAGTTCATTGCGAACCCAAACTCGATCATTCTCGCCGTGACCTCGGCCAACACAGACTTGGCCAACAGCGACGCGCTCAAGATGGCGCGCGAGATTGACCCCGAGGGCGTGCGCACGATCGGTGTGCTCACGAAGCTCGACCTCATGGACGACGGTACGGACGCGCTGGACATGCTGCAGGGTCGCATCATCCCGCTCAAGCGCGGCTTTGTGGGCGTCGTGAACCGCTCGCAGGCTGACATCAACAACAACGTCTCGATCCGCGACTCGCTCACGAAGGAGCTGACGTTCTTCAAGAACCACGTGTCGTACCGCGGCCTGGCCTCGCGCATGGGCACGCAGTACCTCTCCAAGACGCTCAACACGATTCTCATGCACCACATCCGCGACTGCCTGCCCGAAATCAAGAGCAAGATCAGCGCCATGGTCGCCGACCTCGACGTGGAGCTTGGCGAGATGGGCAGCCCGACCGAGTCCATGACCAAGACCGACCTCGGCGGGTGCCTGTTGAACCTCATCTCCCACTTTGCCGCGAACTTCACGAACTCGCTCGACGGTCGCAACCACTCGCTCAACGGCGTCGAGATGAATGAGCTCTACGGCGGCGCGCGCATCAGCTACATCTTCAACGAAATCTTCACCAAGTCGCTGCAGGAAGTGAACCCTTTTGACGGGCTCACGGACGACGATATCCGCACGACGATTCGCAACGCCAACGGCCCGCGCCAGTCCCTGTTTGTGCCGGAAGTGTCGTTCGAGCTGCTCGCGAAGCGCCAGATCAAGCGACTCGAGCAGCCCGGTCTCCAGTGTGTCGACTTGGTGTTTGACGAGCTGCAGCGCGTGACATCGCAGTGTGAGACCATGGAGCTTTCGCGGTTCCCCGAGCTGCGTGACCGCGTCATTGAAGTCGTGAACTTGATGATGCGCGCGTCGCTCTCGCCCACGCAGTCCATGGTGGCCAACTTGATCCAGATTGAACTGGCGTACATCAACACAAACCACCC
>JAADXJ010000390.1:0-23787 GCA_023337735.1 Pythium biforme
CCGGTGGCTCCAGCAAGGTCTTGGGCGCGATCACCGTGGCCTACATTGCGTTCGCGCTCGTGTGGTCGGTCATGGTCAACATCATGTCCATCTACGAGAGCACGTCGTGCCTCATCATCGCCGGCGGCAGCGGCTGCTAAATTCGACTCCGAAGCGAGCGAGTCTTCCTCGCGCCTCGGCTGCTCTCCAAGTCATCGATTGTAACTCGTCTTTGGATCTCCATTCGTGTGACACTCATTCGGCACATTGAAAAACACGTAATACGTCTCCTGTTTCCTAGCTTGTTGTTCCCGTTGGCCATCCGGTGAGCGATACTCCGCAGCCGTTTTCATGCACAGTGTCTGGGCCGAAGCAACCGAGCCGACCAAAGTTCTGTGTGCACCAGCGACAACAGTGTATGGAGATCATCTCTCGCGCCTCCATTCCGCATGGCGCCACCTAACTCACCGGCGTCAAGTTCACGACAGGGGTGCCCTGACTCAGGACACGCATGTCGTCAGGGCAGCTGAGGCGAATGATCGTCACTCTGGAAGTGAGATGAGACTGAACCCATCTTGGCTGATGGTTGCTGAGGTGTCCATGTGGGGCGTGGCAACCCACCAGCTGCTGACATGGAACGGTTCACATACGAATGCCATGACAACACAAGTCACACATTTGATGAACTGGATCCAATCGATGACCACTCTTTCCTGTTCAAGCTTATTACCAAGGGAACCCAGAGGAATCCAGTGACCATGTAGACTTTACGCTACCAGGACTACATCCTAAACGATCTTGGTCTGCTTCTACTATGTCTCACTTTCGGTTTGCCTCCTCAGCGTACCAAACGCCACCGAAACAACATGCCTCGCTCCGCCGTCTTCGCGCTCGCTGCCGTCACCGTCGTCCTGCTCCACAGCGGCACCACCAACGCGCACTCGTACATGGCCGTCCCGACGCCGCGTCCCGTGACCGACGCCTACCGCGCCAAGGTCTCGCCGCAGTTCGCGACGGCCGTGGAAGAAGCGATCCAGCGCGCGCCGCTCGAGAACTTTTCGGGCGGCACGCTCGACATGAACAACGGCTGCCGTGGCTTTGACTTCGACCCAGCCAACCCCGTGGTCGAGATCACACCGGGACAGAAACTCGACGTGCTCTGGATGACGCAGGCGTCGCACCCGGGGCCAATTACGATGCACATCGTGCGTCCCGAGGTCACGGGCGGAAAGACCAAGTGGGAGGCCACCGAGGACGTGCCGCTCACAAACGTCGGCGGCCTGACCACGCTCAAGGCGCCGCCGACGGTCAACGGGTACCAGAACTTCCAGGCCGTCGCCAACATCCCGGCGGCGCTCACGGGGTGCGACAAACCGGGTGACTGCGCACTCCAGTGGGTGCTCGACTCGACCGAGATCGGCCAGCACTATTTCAATTGCGCCGACATGGTCGTCAAGGGCGGGAGTGCCAGCACGGGCGGCGAAGCGGGCACCGCGAACAAGCCAGCTCCGGCGGCGGCACCCAAGACGGCGACCCCAGCACTTTCGCCGGCCTCAACATCCAAGCCAGCGGCGGCTTTTCCAAGTGCGACGCCCAAGGCTGCCGCCGCGGCCCCGGCATCCTCGACGTCGGCAGGCACCAAGTGCACGCGCCGCCTGCGCATGTAAGTCGTCTTTGTAGGATTTTGAGGCCAGAGCGATGGGCACCTCCTTGAGTAAATAAATGTACGTAAGGATCGCTTGAACGGAACACATTGAATCAACACACACTACGAACAAACTAGCAGTACACCTTGCCAGTCTGCTGGCAGTTGGTCACGACAAATTTGAAGCCGTCGTCGCGGTCGGGCGGCGACAACTGCGTGCGCCAGTAGCGCACCCACATGCCCGTGCCGCCCACGCTCTCGACCGCAAACGAGTTGCGTCCTTTCGTGAGCTCGCGCTGTATTTGGTTCGCGGCTGTCATGGCGCAGACCTCGGTCGGCGTCGCGAGCCAGCACGCGAGCTGGTGGTACTCATCCTTCTTGAACATCTCGGGCAAAAAAGCCACAATGGCCTGTGCGATCGTGAACGTCGCGAGTGTCACGTTCTGTATGTCACGTCCTGTACGTTGCCCGTCGTGATCGCTTCCACGCGAAGCGCGCGCGGGCTCGGCGACAACGGTCTGGTCCTGTTGGGCTGAGGTGGTGGCGAGGCCGACGGTCGCGGCCATGAAGGCGAGCGACGGGGTGGGGAACTTCATCGTTTGGTGGTAGGAGACTTAAAGGCTGGGGCGTGAGGAGGACAGTCGACGGTGGATATGGATAACTTTTCGCATCTATTACCAGACCAAGCCCACGTCGGGAATCCAACACCAGGTGGCGACCAGGAAGTTGGTGGTGACAAATGCCCTTGGAACATGGCCCCGATAGACGGACACGCCAAGCACTGTACCGATGTCCACAGGTTGTTGGCTGTAGATCTCTGGTTGTCCGTCCGCCACCAGCTGCGGGGCAGCGACTACTCGATCCACCGAAATACGAGAAGAATCGATTTCATTGGCTGGATTTACAAGTAGAACGCAGTGATTGGTGCGAATCAAGTTGAAGTGACAACATGAGCTGCTTCTCCATCCACGGATGGTGCAACTGCGGCTTGGAAACGATTTGTGGGTCTGTTGGAGCCCAGAGTGTCCACGTCATTGCGCAAAGAAACCCAACACTCGACCAGGACAACTCATCCATATCCAAGAGCGGCCCTCCAAAGCAGTCGCTTGGGTTTCACGCACGTTCGAGTCTAGTCAGTCTCATTCTGCAATCCGCCAAGCGACCACATCAACCACCGGCGCCACCTTCCCCAACCACTCACGAAATGCTGCCTCGTGCCGCTCAGTCTATTTGCATTGGCATGCACCACTGTGCTAGCCCACAACGAAGGCGACGACGGGCATTCGATTCGCGCAAGAGCCGGCGATCTACGACGCTAGTGCGGTCGTGGCATTCGTCGACCAGGCCGAGGACGCCGACGCCAACGCGACCAAGTTGCTGACCTTCGTGGACCACCTGCGGTATCTACAAATCGTCGAAGGCGTGATCGTGCGTTTCCTGATCGCGGCGGCCGCGGCCCCGATCATCGCCGAGGTCATCAATGGCCAGCGCAAGGAGTGCCAGCAGCTCGCGCGCTGGATCGCGACCGACTCGCGCATGTGTGATTTGAGCGTGGTAAGCAAGTCCAGGCCGAGGTCATGCAAGGCTGCGACCGCTTCCGGTACGAGAGCATCCAGTCGAACGGCATGTGGGTGCGCTATGAGCGCACCACGTTTGAGCCGGTGGACCGCGGCGACGTCACCACGAGCACGTGCACGAACGGCGTCACGTTTGCCGTGACCAACTGCCAGTCCACGTGCCACGCGCACTGCGAGGCCGTTCGTCATCACATCCATTGACTGTAAATCCATGTTCTCAAACCTTTGCAATGCCGTTGGCCAAAAAGCGATGGGTGGGAACGCAACCGCACGTGAACCGTAGGGAGAGTACGTAGCCTGCTAAGCTTCTGCGAGCAGGATCATTGTCGACCCCTGACAAACTGGATCCGGCGCTTCGCCGCGCGGCCCAGACACTGGAACACGCTCGTGATGCAGCCGCTGTCCAGCTGGTCGAGCGTATGCGCTGCTTCCGTTTTAGTTTGATGGAAATGGTGCACGACGCTGAGGAACGCAAGCTTGGTCGGCAATGCCAACTCCTCCAGCGTCACGCAAACGTCGCGCGCGGGCTCGAAGCGCGACTCGTTC
This sequence comes from Pythium biforme, assembly GCA_023337735.1. NCBI lineage: Eukaryota > Oomycota > Peronosporomycetes > Pythiales > Pythiaceae > Pythium > Pythium biforme. The sequence continues at coordinate 3,748 of JAADXJ010000390.1, forward strand.
TCGTCAACGATGTGTGTGACCGAGTAGAGCCGCTTGTTCAGAGCGAGCATAGCGACGGCGGCGTCGACTGCCTCTGCCGATAGCTGCTGCCCTCGGAACTAGAACGTGAACCGCTGGAGCGTCTTCGCGAACGGTGTGGTCGTATCCCCAAGATCCTCGAACAGTTCGATCAATTGGGGCATCGGGACGCGCACGAATTCGAGCCGGAGTTCCCGGAGCCCCATCGACGCCACCGGCGCGAGTGATTGCAACGCAGTGTGTTGAATTGTGAGCGTTTCAAACTGTGGACACACACGCACGATCCCCGCCAGGTCCTCGTCGAACACGATACCGTGCTCTGAGCCGTACAAGCCACCATCCCAGCGCAGCTCGTGCAGCTTCCTGCCGAGCAGACTGACAAAGCGGCCCGTGATGCCAGCGTCATCCGACTCGTTATGAATCGTTGGCGACGTGAGCTTGCTTTCCAGGCGCTGATCACGGGAAATGGTACGCTCATGGTAAGAGGCGACACTCGTGAGCGGTGCCTCGCAGATGCCGTGGCGGGGGCGACAAACTGGACCCTCTGCGTCTCGGCGAGCGTCTGCACGACGGGAAACTGCCCGTCGCTGGGAATGCCGAGCTCGACAAGCGACTGACGCTCCGCAATGAGGTTGTGGTGTGCATCATAGGCGTCACCGTTGATTTCACCACCTGGATGCCATGCGATCACAGTATCGGGCTTGACCCGGATTAACTGGAGAGAGGGCATGGAAGGTTCACTGGGTAATAGACTTGACGGGACGGGCGCCGCGAGTACTGCATCAATGGCGTCCAGTGCGTCTTGAGTCATGTCGAAGCCGACATAGACGAGGCTGCGCAGCGACGGCGAGTGCGCCAGCGCGAACGCCATCCTGCGCTCGACCTGTATGATATACGGCAGATTCCCGTACTCAGTCGGTTGCACGTACACTTGCGGACTTTGATGCGTCGCGCGAGCGCCGACCAGAGTTCGTACGAGCTCATCGTGTGCGTGCTGTCCAGTGTGTGGTCGCTCTGACCGTCATTCGCAACAGCCACGCCGTCGCCTGGATCGTGGGCAAAAGCGGGAAACACGTTGGCACGCGTCACCAATGGCCAAGCGGTAGGGTAGCCGTAGTCCAACGTGATCTTGACCGGCATGCCCAACGACATCAGCGCGCGCAATTCGATGTGGACGTCGTCGAGAAATGCGAGATGTACGTCAAGCGTCACCCCTTCAAAGCGGAACTGCGTCGTATCGTCGGTGGCGCACTTGAGCTTGAACGCGTGCACGGCCGTCACGGCATCATGCAGGTACGATCGTAATGCGTCGGCACTCTCGGGCGCGGGCGGCTGCATCTTGATCTCGATCGGAATCGTGAAGCCTCGCAGCCGACGCTCCGTGTCCTCGTCCTCTAGGATTCGCTTCTTGGCGACGCAATAGGCGGCAAATTCGTCCGTCTCGGGGGCGTTCTCGTCCATAAGCATCGTGAGGAGGCGCTGGACCGAGTCGAGCGCGTCGTCGCCGTCGCGCAGCACCGGACTCATCGCGAACGTCATCTTGGGGACGAGCTCGAGCGGATCATATTGCGACGGATTGTAGTGCTCAAACCACGGACGATACCGCCGTTTCGCGTACCACCACGCGTTCTGTCGATCTGCAACACGTACGCGACGAGCTCGGTCGCGTAGAGCAGCTCCCCGTCGGGCGTCGCAACCACGGGAGATGGACGAAAATCGTGTCGAATCGAGGGTTCACAGTGGTCGACACTTCGACGTCCGCGTACAGGAGACCAAGAACCAGCGCTCGATGTACTCGTCCATAAAGGCCCAGCGACCCGTGGGGGTTATCTCGTGCCCCGAGACATCGACAGTGACCACGTCCTCGTCGCCGTCGTCCCCACTCGCTTCGTCTCCGTCGGCCTCTTCCGAGCCATCGTCAAATCCGACGGCATGTCGCCCTTACTCTCATCCTCTCCCTGCGCACGGCCCTCTGCTTGTACGCACAGATCTCCGGGCGCCGCGTTCATCGAATCCCAAGTCCCAAGGACACCGCTCCACCGTCTCCTCTTCGGCGCGTGGGTCGGTTACCCCGTGACTGTGACGCTTTATTTATGACATTGGTACACATTCCATCTGAGTATCTGAGTCTACGCAGATATTGCATCGCATATGATTGCTTGAAATGCATGTCTATTTTGACCAATCAGCAGACTGTAGCTCTTCGCGTCCTTGTCGCAGCAATCGTGCGAGGTGACGTCTGCGTCAACAACGCCTGTCGAAAGGATAGACTCGGTCATTTCCGCATTGTTTAGACCGCTGGGAGGGAGAACGATAATGACGATGACGACGCCCACCGCACCGACGCCGCGCGCGCAAGTCTCCCGCGAGGCCACGAGCGCCGCCCACGCTGCCGTCATCGTATGTTGCGTTAGTTCCTCTCTGGGGTAGTCACGTTGGCCGGTGTCTAATGGTTCGTGACCGTGAAGGGCAACGAGGCTCTCAAAGGCAAGCTGCTCGGCTCGGGGCCTATCCTCAAGAAGATCGACCAGCTCGCGGCCGAGGTCTGCTGGTAGTACGTTCAGTCTATCATGCCTTAGTCCCTCGTCTATCTGCGGCAGGCGTCTAACGTGCTACACCGTGTCTAACGCAGCGTCGCGCGCACCAACGTCGTGACCGTGGCTTTCGACACGTTCCAGCTATTGCGGCCCATTTTCCACGGCGACTTTGTGCGCCTTGAAGGTCGCGTGCTCAGCGTCAGTAACTCGTCGATCATCTGCCAGGTACATTGTGTTTTTAGTCCCCTCTACCTGTCCTAAAGCGTTAGACCGTTGACAGTATGTGCGTGTCGGTCTCCTGTGTTACGGTTAGACCAGCGTCTATCGGCAGGACCCCGTCTCAGGGGAGTTCGAGCTCACTCACAACGCCGTCGCGACGTTCGTGGCGATTGATAAGAACGGCAAGCCGCTGCGCGGGCTGCCGCAGTTGTTCGACCCGGCGCGGCCCGACGAGTGCGCCAAGCTCGCGGGGCTCGCGCTGCAGCGCAAAGAGCTCAGCGCGCGCTGGCGCGAGGCCCAAGACCAAGTCGGGACGCTGCGCCACGTCACACACGCGATGGTCCCGACGTCCGCCCGTGCCGACGGGCTCCGCGAACTGCGCCGGCTCGTCAACATCCGCGACACGGTCGTCGAGACGCGCCACCCGTTCCTCGTCAAGCACGCCAACAACCACTACAACGTCTTTGGCGGCGTGATCCTCGACTGGATGGTACGCAATGATACAGTTCGGTGTGAAGCATGGCGTCGACTAATTAATTTGTGTGCGATAAAGGACCGCGCAGCGCTGCTATGCGCGCGCACGTTCACCAAGAACGAGCACATGGTCACGGTCGCGATGAACCGCGTGCACTTCAAGCTGCCGATTCTGCTCAGCGACATTATCAGCATCCGCGCGCGCGTCTGCCGCGTCAAGTGGGTTGCTTAGTCCACAAATGCCGCCAACTGATCACGATGGACTGACGCGTTTGGTATGATTCACAGGAAGTACTCGGTCGAGGTCGAGATCGCAGTGTACCGTTTCCAGAACCGCGTCGAGCAGGTGTCGCACGCCGGGTACTTTGAAGTGCTTAATCTCAAGACGCTCGAGAGCCCGACCCAGCGCCAGGAGATTTTGCTGGACGTGACGGCCGATGAGTCGGACCAGGACGGCATGCGTGCTCTGCTCAAGGCCCACCGGCGCCAGCTCTTCGAGAAGGACGACGCCGAACTGCTCAAGATGCCGCCGATCCCGCTCTCGATCTCCAAGAAATTCTCGCTCCCGGCCAAGCTGTAGCGGTACATAGACACGAGGAGGCGCTGTCAGTGGGTAGTAAAAACCAAACCAAAAAAATGCCCCAACACGAAAAGCCCATGAAAGAGAATCTCCAGTCGGTCGGTGGGTCTGTCACGTGCCTGGGGGTTGTACTATAACCTCCATCCAAACGCGCTACGTGTTTCTTTGTGGCAATCTTACTGTGACGGCATCTACAGCAGGCGAATAATGGGCTTGTGGGTGTTCGATTCGCTCGCATCGACTGGTGAAGTAGTAGGGAATCGTCAGCGAATCTTTGCTACCAGTCGTGGGACCACGCGCCTTTGGGACCAGCCCAAGTTGTCATTGTTGATGGGCCGGGTCGTCACGCGCACGTATCCCTTCAGCATGGTCCTTGAGTGCCTCCCATGTCACATAGATGTTTCCATCACGAAGCACTTTGAGGGTCCCGACGCGAAATGCCACGACTGTGTAAACGCATAGTCGGCACTGAGATGGAACGGCTCCGTGGCGTCTTTGTGTCGCTCACGGCACAGACGAGACCACTTCAGGCCCCACCAGTGGGCCACCACCATTCATGGGCTGGTCGACTGAAGCGCTTCCGCCGTGGCGAGGACCCAAGCGAACTCAGGATCCTTCCCATCTGCCTCCCACGATCTGACCACCATCGCTGCACTCCGATACTCCATGACCGTGGCCATGTTCATCGAGATCCCTCCGTCGCCCGACCCGCGCAGAAGAGACACGGCACGCTCGAGCACAGCTTTGACGCGCGCTTCCTTGCGTGGTAGCATTTTCCACTGTCGGGGTCTCAATACAACATGAAGAGTATTTAAATGAACGAGGACATACTCTAATCGCGGTATTCACACGCAGAGATCGTTGGCATCGATCTCGTCTTCAAAGCCACTCGGGTACACGTTAAAATACAGCGCCGCATCCACAGTGAGCGGCGCAACGATCGAGCCGTTCGTGGTGTTCGCTGCGGTGTCTCGTAGCGTGTACAAAGCCTCCAGAAAACGCATGGGCGCCAACATTTCTACCGAAATGCCGCTAAACTCGCTGAATTTACGGAGCCGAAACCTTCTCGCGAGCGCCGCGACCTGCACGCCGTCCGGCGTATCCGCGAAGACCTCACGGTCCACGACGTTGGCCGTGACTTCCGAGTCGGACGTCATGCTACGCCGGTTCCAGTTGGCCGACCCCACCGACAGAAAGACATCGTCGACGATAACCACTTTCGTGTGGACGTACAAGTTCAGCTCCTTGCGCGGCGTGAATGCAAACACTTTGCCTGGGAATTGATCCACGAGCGGCTGCAGCATGCGGAAGAGCAGCACTTCGTACCCGGTCGCGGACGTGACCAGCGGCAGCTCCTGCGTGACCACGACAAGCGCCTGGATGCGCGGCAGCACTTCCAACAGTGCAGCCAGCAGCTGCGGCACGTGGATAAAGTACTGGTCTTCGACGTACACGTAGTTTTGGGCCTGGCGGATGGCCTTGAGCCGTGCGTGAAGGATTGACACTTCGCCGCGGGGCGCGAATGGGTACCCGCCGTCGCCGTCTTTGCAGCTGTAAGTACGCGTGAGCTGCGCGCTCACGGTCCCAACCGGGCTCACTGCGCTTGCATTCGACGAGAGTACGAACGATTGGAGCGTGGCATCCTGCCCACTCAGCTCTGGATTCGCAAACTCGATAGAGCTGGACGTCAACGGTGTGCGGTGGTCGTTCCAGCGCGCGACGAAATTCGCGGCCACGTCGCGCACGGCCGGCCCGCGCAGCCGCAGCGACGCGTCGATCCAGCCGTCGTACGAGCGTTTGATGCCGCGCAGCGCACGCAATAGCGCCTCGTTGTGGAAGATTGTGTCCCAGCGGTCGCCCGTGAGGTCGATGCCGCCGACGTACGCCGCTTCTTCCGTAGGGGACTTGATCACGATGGTTTTCTGGTGGTGCGACGACGTCGTGTATGGCAGGCGATCGTCAAAGAGCCACTTCCCGCGCGCGTGGGCGTTCATCCACGACTGCAGTTCGGACGTGCGATGGGGATGGAAGAGATTGGTCCACACGAGCGCGTTGACGTTCATCCCGCGGTCGAGCGCGCGCCCCATCAGCGCCTGGAAGCGCGAGGCATCGAACGTTGGCGAGCGCGGTAAGAACGGGACGTCCGTGACCTCCCAGCCCGTGAAAAAAATCTGTCCTGGGCCACTGGCAGCGTCAATATCGTTGTGGACGGATGCGAAGAAGCCGTCGGTGGTCGTGAAGATGTCGACGGCATTGCCGTCCGAATAGACCGCGAGGTTGTCGCGCGGGACGCCACCGCGCGCGGCCGTGATCTCGTCTTCCGTGAGGAACCAGTCTTCGGGCGCCAGCGTGGGCTGTGTAAACGGCGTGTCAACGGCTGGTGGTTTGCCTGGCGGTGCCGTGTACAGCGGGCGGCACTGCAGGAAGACCCAGTCGAAGTGACAGAGCGCGCACGGCGCGCATATGCAGAGCGTCACGAGCTCGTAGAGGAAGGATTGTGCGGCGCACTGGGGGTCGGACGACGCTGCCAACGACATGACCGAGGCGGCGGAGGCTGCCGCCAGTGTCGTCGCCAGTATCCATGACCATGCCATGGCTGCTGAGGAGGACGAAGCAGAGTGCTGCTGTGTGTTGACTGCTAGAAGTGTGTGTGTGTGTGCATTCGATTTTCGATCGTTCATGGGAATCATGTTGGACGAGCAGCTCAGTTGACTGCTGTACCATCATTCCTTCCTCGTACCAACGGAATGCTGGTAGTGTCACTTTAGTGAGGGTATCAATGTGACCTTGAGAGGCTTGGATGCACATACTGAGATAGCGTGATTTCAAAAGCTCCAATAACCATCATTCCCAATACCCCTTCACGCGGCTGCTGGACTCGAACACGACGCACAAGATGACCGCTTACTGACGGGCGATCTTTCTCTCATCCTCCCTGCGCCTGGCAGCCTGCCAGCCTGCCAGGCGCCGACAAGGAGTCGCGTTCGACACAACCGTGGAGAGCTCTTCCTTTCCCCCTTCGCACTTTCCTCCTTCGCCACTGTTCTTCTCGCCGCCTACCACGCACTTCTCGGATCTGCTCAACTACGACACGAGAGATGTTCGCGACCGAGTCCTCGCCCTTGCGCGTCAACGACACCACTGCGCTGCCGGGCCGCGGTCGTGGGGGAACTGTAGGTCGCGTCGCGTTCGCTGTGGTCGCCGCGGGCGCCATCGCGGCGCTTCTGTACACTGGTAGCACCAGCAACGACAACACGCCGCTGGTGCGCGGAGCGTCGCTCGCGAAGAGCTCGGAAAGTGGCGGCGGCGCCGACTGGTTCTGCGGCGAGAGCGACTTCGAGGCCGCTCACATCAAGCTCTTCAACAAGAAGGACGACCACTACTTCTACTGGTTCGTCAAATCGCGCAGCGCGAGCGCCGACACGGACCCGCTCGTGGTGTGGCTCAACGGCGGGCCCGGGTCGTCGAGCCTCGAAGGTCTGCTCGTCGAGAACGGCCCGTGCCTTGTGCAGCCCGACCTCTCGGTCAAGTCCAACCCGTACGCGTGGAACAATAACGCCAACGTGATCTGGCTCGAGCAGCCCTCGGGTGTGGGCTTTTCGTACTTTAACAACGACGACGACCGCGACGCTACGGGCGAAGACGTTGGCGCCAACATGTACGCGTTCCTCGACGGCTTCCTGGACAAGCACCCGGAGTTTGTCGGGCGCCCGCTGTACCTCACTGGCGAGAGCTACGCGGGCCACTACATCCCGGCGTCGGCGCATCGCATCTGGCAGAAAAACAAGGCCAGCGGCGCCGAGGAGCCCAAGCGCATCAACCTGCAGGGCGTCGCGATCGGCAACGGCGACCCGAACCTGCCGCTGCAGTACAAGTACTACGTCGAGATGGCCACCAAGAACAATTACAACCTCACGCTACTAAGCGACGAGGTTATTGCGCAAATGCACAAGGACAGCGAGGTGTGCACGCAGCTACTGAAGACGTGCCAGCCGTTCCGCGACGGCCCCACGGGCTGCCTCGCAGCGGCCGACTTTTGCGGCGAAAAGTTGCTCGAGCCGTACGTCGCGGCCGGTCGCAACCTCTACAACATCCTGGAGACCTGCTCGGGCAACCAAGAGTGCCACGACACGGATGGCGGCGTCGTGGACAAGTTCCTCAAGTCGGAAACCGTGACGACGGCGCTCGAGGCGACGCTGCAGGGACGCGAGTGGGGCAGCAGCGGGGACTATGTCAATGGCGCGTTCGTCAGCTCGGGCGACTGGGCCCGGTCGTACGAGAAGGAGATCGCCGACCTGCTCAACGACGGCCTGCCCATGCTCATTTTTGCCGGCGACGCCGACCTCGTGTGCAACTGGATCGGCAACCGCGCGTGGACGCTCGCGCTCGAGTGGGACGGCAAAGAAGGCTACAACGCCGCCACCGAAACGGACTTTGTCGTGCCTACCGAGCCACTAAGCACGGATGTCAACAGCGCCGAAACGACTGTGGCCGGCTCGGTGTGGCAGCACGAGAACCTCGTGTTCGTGCGCGTCTCGGGCGCCGGCCACTTGGTGCCCAAGATCCAGCCAGCCTCGTCCTGGGTCATGATCGACCGCTTCCTCAAGGGCGAGGCATTCTAAGCGGTCGGTGAATCAGGTACTGACTACCGTACCGGGAAATGTACATACGCGTTGACGCTTACCACCAAATCTCTCTCTCTCTCTTTCTTCCTCATTCGCGTGCGCTGTCGACCAGTGCCTTGAACATGCTGTTCACGTTCGCCTGCAGCGCCGCGGGCGTGTCAAACTCGGCGACTCGACCGCCGTCCATCACAAGCACGCGCTCGGCGTCCAGAATCGTGCGGATGCGGTGCGCGATCGTGAGGCACGTGGCGTCACGGAACTCAACGCGCAGCGCGCGCTGGATCAAGCGGTCGGTCTCCGTGTCAATCGACGCCGTGGCCTCGTCCATCACGACGATCCGCGCCTTCACGAGCAGCGCACGCGCGATGCACAGCAGCTGCCGCTGACCGACGCTCAGGTTTGCGCCTTTTTCGTCGACGCGCGCGTCCAGCGACGCGACAACGGACTCGCCGAGTTGCACGCGCCGCAGCGCCGCCCAGATCCCATCATCGGTGCAGCTGCCCAGAGGATCCACGTTACTGCGGATCGTGCCGGAGAAGAGCACCGGGTCCTGCGGAATGATAGAGATCTTGCTGCGCAGTTCGTGGAGCGCAAGCGTCTTGGTATCCACGCCGTCGATGAAGATCGCGCCGCGCTCCAGCTCCGCGAGCCGCAGCAACGCGACCACGAGGCTGCTCTTACCAGCGCCAGTACGGCCCACGACGCCCACTTTCTCGCGCGGGCGGATCGTTAGCGACACATCGTCGAGCACACAGGGCGTGCCGGCGCGGTACCGCAACGCCACATCTCGAAATTCGATTCCGCCGGCTTGAGGCCACGCTACGTAGGACGTGCCGTCGATCGGCTCGAACGACGGCTCGGCCTCCATCTGCGCGTACGTTTGGAGCCGCTCGACGGACACCATTTGCATCTGCAGTTGGCTCAGCGTACGCACCGAGTAGTTGAGCGCGTGCGTGACGCTAAACGCGTACGAGAGCGCGACGCCCGCGAGCCCCGCGAACGCTGCGCCCTGCGGTGTGTCGCCCGTGTTTTGCGCCACCAACACGGCCGCGAGCGCCGCGCTGGTCGACACGAGCGTGCCCGCAAAGTCGAGACGCAGCCCGAGCCAGCCGTTCACGGCGAACGTGAGCAAGTACGCGCGTTGGCTCGAGTCGAGTAAGCCGTCGTAGCGCTGCGTGAATTGCTGGGCAGCGCCAAACGCGTGGATCGTCGGCAGCCCGTCGAGTGTTTCGGTGAGCAGCGCGACCACGGGCGAGCGCGCGATCGCGTCGAGCCGCTGCAGCTCACGCGAGGTCTTGACAAAGTACCGCTGCGACACGTAAAAGCCCGCGGCCACGGGCACGAGCACAACCATGAAGAGCGGTGTGACGTACGAGATGGTCACGAGCGTCGCGGTCACACTGACGACCGTGCTGGCTAGCTGGATCGCCGTGCCCGGGAGGCTCTCATCGATCGCGTACACGTCCTTGGAGAGCCGGTTGACGACGCGCCCGAGTGGCGTCGTGTCGAAGAACGCCATCGGCGCGCGCAGCACACGCTCAAACACGGCCTCGTACAGCACGTGGCTCGCGCGGAGCCCACGTAGAAACACGGTGATCGACCGCAGATACAGCCCGCAGGCGAACAGTGCGTTGAGCACGACAAACACAGCGAGGTACGCAAGCTGCGACGACGTTACGGGGGCCGCGTGCTGCGACCAGTACGACAGCCACAGCGTCGCGAGGACGTCGATCGCCTGCGCGCCGCAGAACACACAGACGACAAACAGCGCAACGCCGCGGCCGCCCATCGCTTCGAGCCACCACGCGTACACGGGCCACGCAACGTCACCCGTCGAGCGGTCCTCATCTACAAGCAGGCGGCCGCTGGTGGACGGCAATGCCACTTCCGGAGACAGCGTCGTCCTTGAACTTGACGGTGAGCGGACATCCTCACCCACTGTCTCCTCTGTCTCAGGTGAGACGTTTACAGCGGCGGTCTCCTGTTCGTGAGCGCGGTCCTGTTCGACGAGACCTCGTAGAACGCCATTTTCGTTGGCGACGGCCATCAGATCCGAATAGGATCCGCTCTCGACGACCTCTCCACCGGCGAGCACGAGCACGCGGTCGCAATGCGGGAGGAATGCGAGCCCGTGCGTCGTGAACAGCACGAGCTTCCGCGCAAGCGCGCCTTGGATACACTGCGTGAAGATGGCGCGCGCCACGTGGGCGTCCACGGCCGAGAGCACGTCGTCCAGCACGTACATATCGGCGTCCTGGTACACGGCACGTGCAAGTGCGACGCGCGTGCGCTGCCCGCCGCTCAGGTTGATGCCTTTCTCGCCGATCTCGGTGGCATCGCCCGCGGGCAACGCCGCGAGGTCGGGCGCGAGCGAGCTCACGCGCACGGCCTCGTTGTACCGCTGGGCGTCCAACGGCAACCCGAACGTGATGTTGTCGCGCACACTCGCGTTCAAGATGAATGGCTGCTGCGCGACGTACGCGACGGACCCTCGCACGGCGATACTGCCGCGCACGCAGCTCGCGTCGCCCAAGAGCCCGCTCAGCAGTGTCGATTTGCCAGCGCCTACGTGGCCCACGATCGCCCACAGTTGGCCCAACGATGCTTCCATGCTCACGCCACGCAGGGCTGCCTTGCGAGCGTCCTCTTCTTCCCAGGAAAAGTCTGCCGCTTGGGCCCTGATGCCGCCCTCACCAAGATTGCCCGGGCTAACGGCCACGCGCTCGTCCTCGCATAAGAACGCATGGAGTCGCTCGACGCTGACACCAGCCTCGACGACCGAGTTGAGCAGCTGCGGGAAGCCCAGTAGCGGGAAGCGCAGGATATTGAACAGCGCGAGACTCGTGAGCGCCGTGCCCACGTCGAGCGTGTTACCCAGCAACACGAACGCGAGGAACGACGTCGCTGCGACGAGCGCCGGCACGGCCGCAAACACGGCGCTGGTCTGGCCGCGCGCACGGACGTACGCGTCGAGGCGGCCCAGCTCGTGGTCGCGCTGCGTCAACACGCGGCGCGCAAACGCGCTTTCCCAGGCGCGCAGCTTGATGATCTTGATACCGGAAAGCACTTCGTAGCAGGCCTTGAGGCGCGCGTCTTTGGCGCGCATCACCGCCGACTGGAAGCGCCGCATGCGCCGCGAAAGCGCGCCCGTCGTGGGCACCATCGCGCCGATCACGAGCACGCCCGCAAGCATCGCGACGCCGAGCTGCTGCCAGAGCAGCGCGCACGCGGCGACGATCTGGAGCAGCGAGAACCAGAGGCTGTTGATGTGGGTCGCGACGTCCTGCACGCGCGCGGCGTCGGCGCTCAGCAGGTTGGTGATCTCGCCGGCCGTGCGGCGGCGCCGCGCCGCGCTCGACAGCGCGAGCGCCTTGCGAAACACGACCGCGCCCAGCGCACTCCGAACACGCAGGCCCGTCTGGAAGCACTGGAATGCGTAGTTGCGAAGCAAGAAGCTCTGCGTGACGCCCACCAGTGCGACGACGGCCGCGAGTTCGAGGCCGCGCGACAGCGGCGCCGACGGGTCCAACAGAAATGCCAGGATGCGCTGGATCATGAGCGGCAGCACAAACTGCAGCGCGTCCAGCACGAGCTTGAGCACGGCCGCGCGCGCCACGGGCCCGCCGAACGTGTGTCCCAGCGCACGCACGAGACTGGGCTTTGGCGTCATCAGTTGGTCGTCCCAGTGGCGCTGTAGCATGCCGGCGACAAAGGCCGCGCGGTTGGGCGGGTCGAGCTGGAAGAGGTCGTCGTGCTGCAGCGGGCGGCTTGCGCCGAGCGCCATGAGCGGGTCGACCCACGCGAAGAGCGCGCGCGCGAGCCACGAGGGCGCGACCTGCGCGGGCCACGTGTGGCCCAGGCCGTCGCCTGCTGTTGGAGGTGGTGGCAGCAGCGGCGTCGCCTCGGGGGCCGCGAACTTGTCGCGCATGACGGGTCGTTGGGATCACTTGCGACTGGCGACTGGAAAGATCCGTGGTCCGTGGTCGCTGCGGCGGATTGACGAATGGCATGCAAGCTTTCTCATGGCGTTCTGTTCTGAGTGGCACGCTGGCACCTGTGGTGGCACCGCGCCAGGCCCGCCATCATCCATGGAGAGCATGTATTGGTTTGGAAAGGATACGGAGACTCCCCGTACATGCTGGTGAGTGAGATACAATGGGCATCATAATCAGCTGTATATGTGTTTAGACAGGATAGAACAGCTCAGCCACAGTGCGTGCTGATCGGATCATCGCCAAAGCAATCAATGGGTTGCGATGGGTTCCGTGACGTCGAACCGTCCATGCGTTCGTTCGTCTCCACCCACACTCTCAAATATTGGATCCCGACGAACAACAACAGCACAAGGCGAGTGATGGACAGTATTTGATGTTACTTGTACCTAGCAGGCACGCCAAATGCCAGGTTGTAGAGGCGCCGCCCAGGTATAAACAGCGTGAGGGCGCCGGCAAAGACCGTGAACGCGAACGAGCTGCGCATGTGGAAGCTGTGGCGCGCAACGTCACCGTTCCGGATGTGGTAGATGCCTGCGCAGACCGAGTAGATCACGGCGGCCGAGGACGCGTGGATGAAGCTCAGCCGACCGCCGCGGAGATCGCGGATGCCGAACGACGTGAGCGCCGTCACGAGCATCGTGCCGGCCCACACGCGACCTAGCAGTTTGTGCGTCGTGGTGCCCTTGGGCATGAACAGGAGCGCAGCACCGAGCCCGAGCGCGCCAGTCGCAGCGATCGTGTGCGTGACGATCGTGGCGTCCCAGGTCACGAACGGGAACTTGTGGTGCACCATGTTGGCTGGACTTGGTAGGTTTTGGGAGGAGTGATAGGCGTGTGGTGCTGACACGGACCGTTGTGGAATACCGAGAGTGCTGAGCATGGCCATCGGCGCACGAGATCCGAGTGTGAGATAGAAGCGGTTGAGGTGTCGACACCACTGATACTTTCTGCATGCAAAAACAGAGGTGTTCATGCCGCTCCTACTGATACCACTTCGTATTATGATGTTGTCGCTGAATACCAATGTATGCATTCATAGAGGTGCCATCATCACTGCACAGGGGATTGTGCCAGTCCCAATCACCGTCATCGGCCTCACGGTGATTGTTCGTTTCCTCCATCGTGCCGCCGAAGCACATCGTCGTCTGTAGACGTGTCCTGTGCAGAGTACACGGAAGCCTACTGCCTCCGACGCGAGAGCTGCTATGACATACGAAGCAATGAATACGGTTTGCTCTCCCACAAACGAAAGAGCCTCCAGCACGCCTGCCCCTATTATCCAATAACTAGACAGGCGCTTTGGTTGGCACAGTGTTGGGATGGTGGATCCAAAGATAGTTCGAGGACTCTTTGAGGGAGACTTGGGCCCTCCCGCCACCTGAAACAAAGAGAAACCATGCCCAGACCTTTGAGCTTCCTCAAAAATGCCTAAAACTGTCTAAAATGCTCCTAAACTCCCGTGGTGCTGGTAATACCAGTACGGTACTAGTTTTGACAATGGTACTGGTCTTGACAAATGCCACCAAATTTGAAACTCATTTTGACATCGACCCCCACTTCGGTTCGCCCAGTCAGCCTACGTGGTGATGCGCAAGCGACGGGCCATGATACCACCGTCGTCGAAAACGTGATCAACGGCGAGAGACCAGCACTCTCGAACTACGCCGTTTCGCGGCGATGAGATCTTGGCAGGTCTATGTCTCATGACCACCCGCCACAATGTTCCCACACGATCGCGAACCAGGAACGCAGTCTCCAATTTGCCTCCAACACCGTCAAACAACCAACCTACCATGAAGATCCCTGTCCCCACTCCTGCTGCCGCCGTCTCTGCGGCCCCAAAGGGCACCATCGTCTGGGACGCCCACGCGCCCGTGTACGAGCAAGTCTGGGAGCGCTCGACCACGCTCTGGGGCCGCGACGCGCTCGTGCTGGGCCAACTGCCGCCTACGAACGTCTCCCCAGCTCCGCGTTTCCTCGATGTGGCCTGTGGCACCGGTGCGTTTGCAATGGCGGCGGCCGCGCTGGGTTTTGACGTCACGGCGACTGATTTCTCGCCCGGCATGGTCGCGCGGCTCCAACAAAAGCTGACTTCGTCGGCATCCACCGATCTCCAGATCAGTATTCGTATCGGTGACGGCCAGACGCTCGAGGGCTTTGAGGACGCGTCGTTTGACGTCGTGAGCTCGGTGTTTGGTGCCTTTATGTTCCCAGACCGCGCTTCCGGGTGGCGTTCAGCGTGGCGTGTGCTGAAACCCGGCGGACGGCTGCTGGTCACGAGCTGGGACGCCGACAGCGTCAACTTCCGGCTCATTCGCTTCCTCGTCGAGCACGCTGTGGACAAACCGGATGCCGTGATCGACCCGCGACTCCAGCACGCACTCGCGACCAACACAAACCGCACGCTCGCGGCTGTGTCATTTCGCGAGGAGCTCGTAGAATTTGGCTTCCAACACGTCAAGGTCCACAGCACGAGCCATCCGATGTGCTTCCAGAGCGGCGAAGAGTACGTGCGCGCGATCCTCGATAACGCCGGGTTCATGAGCATGGCCGGCCACAAAGACGTCGGGTCGCTCAAGCGCTGCATCCTCGACTTTTCGCAGTGCGTGCTCGACGGCATTGATCCTTTGGGAGATGAAGCCAAGGCTGCTGCCGTCGCGCGTGGCACCGACGGCGCTACAGCGGAGACCCATCCGCTGTGGACCAAGGCTTTTGCGTTGCAGGCACTGGGCCACGTCGCCATCGCGACCAAGCCGTTGGAATAAACCACGTACGTTTGAGGTACCACGATGGACGACTTTGGATGAGCTTTTCCACCGCAAGGTTAGTATGCAATGTAAATGAGACGCGTCCAGCACACTGTTCAGATTCTGAATCGAAGTCACAAAACACCAACGTATTAAGCCCATTGTCTGTGTCTTGTTCTACATTACCCCTTTCCTCCAGAGTCTATACAACACGAAGTAACCTCGTTGGACTAGTGAAGGTTGGGCCCTGGAGAGCCGTTGGAAAGCAGACAGCTGGACCACCGAGTTCTCTCTCTTTCTCTTGCTCTCTCTCCCATCTCTTGATGTCGCCGTCGTGCGAAACGGTATCGGATACCGACGACCATCACTCTCACATGACGCTGTTCAACCACGCGACATCACGCGAGGCCAAAAATCAACCACTGCACGTAGAAGCCATGTTGTCACTTTCCAACGCACCTCCCTTTGCAAACTACATCCGAAATTCGACCAACCTCTCATGAAGATCGCTTCTCCGACTGCCTCTGCGCCAGCTCCGGCGATGCCCAAGGGCGCGGCCATGTGGGACACCCACGCATCTAAGTACGAACAGATCTGGGAACCCACGACCATGCTCTGGGGCAAAGACGCGCTCGTGCTAGGTCAACTGCCGTCCACAAACATCTCCCCAGCGCCGCGGTTCCTCGACGTCGCCTGTGGCACCGGCGCATTTGCGGTCGCAGCCGCTACGCTGGGCTTTGACGTCACGGCGACCGACTTCTCTGCGGGCATGGTCGCACAGGTCAACAAAAAGCTGGCTTCCTCGGCGTCCGCGGGACTTATGCTCTCGACACGCGTCGTGGATGGCCAGACGCTCGAAGGTTTCGAGGACGCGTCGTTCGACGTCGTGAGCTCGCTCTTTGGTGTGTTCATGTTCCCAGACCGCGCGGCTGCGTGGCGCTCGGCATGGCGCGTCCTCAAACCCGGCGGACGTCTCCTTGTCACGAGCTGGGACATCGACAGCGTGAACTTGCGAATGGCGCGGTACGTATCTGAGGCCGCGCAGAGCCAGACGGACGCCGTAGCGACGGCGGCATCTAGCGACCGCTTCAGGCAAATGCTCGAATCGAACCGCTTGTTCCGAGCGACGCCATTTCGCGAAGAGCTCGAAGAGTGTGGCTTCCAGGACGTCAAGATCCACAGTGTGAGCCACCCAATGTGCTTTCGTAGCGGCCAGGAGTTTGTGGCGTCGCGCATGATGGACAGCGGCGCCGCGCAGGCGCTCGCGATGCTCGACTTTGCGCAGGCGACAATCGACGGCGTGGACCCATTTAGCGCCGACGCAAAGGCCACTGCACGTACGAACGCAGTGAGCGCACCAGAGCGCCACGTGATGTGGGACAAACCGTTTGCGATGCAAGCGCTCGGCTACATCGCCGTCGCAACCAAGCCGTTCTAACGTTACAGTGTAGCCAACAACTGCCACGAGGTGATGATGATGAACCTGCTTGAATGGATTTCTTTTCATTTACGTACCCGAAACGAATGATTCACCTCTATAAAGACATGGGATCACGAAAGAACTTGTCACCGTGTATTATACCGGTACTGTGCTTCTCTAGCATGAGCGCGTCATACCTCATGGCGACGCACTGGGACGCGCACGCGTGCGTCTACGAGCGCGTGTGGGAGCGCTCGACGCTGCTCTGGGGCCGCGATGCGCTCATGCTTGCGCAGGTCTCGCCGTCTGCGCGCTTGCTGGACGTCGCGTGCGGCTCCGGCGCGCTCGCGGTCCACGCCGCGCAACTGGGGTTCGACGTCACGGCCGTCGACGCGTCGTCCGAGATGATCAAGCATCTCCATGCGAAAGCGATCGCTTCAGGCATCAAGGTCTCGGCGTATGTGGTGGATGGCCACACACTCGAAGGGCTCGCCGACGCGTCCTTTGATGTTGTGTGCTCCAACTTTGGCATCTTCCTATTCGCAGACCGCAGCGCCGCGTGGACGTCCGTCTGGCGCGTGCTCACACCGGGTGGCAAAGCGCTCGTGACGAGCTGGGACGCCAACAACTTCAACGTACGGCTGATCCGGTATCTCATGGACAACGCCGAGGACAAGCCGTTGGATGACGACGCCTCGAATACAGTGACAGTCAGGCCCGTGATCAACCGCATGATGGAAGCAGCGTCGTTCCGAGAAGAGCTTATGGAGTTTGGCTTCGAGCACATCCAGATCCACACGCTTACACACGCCATGTGCTTTGGCAGCGGGCAAGAATTTGTCGCCGGTGTGCTCGACAATAAATCGTTTCTCGCGATGGTCGGCCACAAGCAGGAGGCGTCGCTCATGTGGTGCATCCTCGAGTTTGCACGCCGTGAGTTGGCCACTGGCGGGGACAGTGAAGAAGGCACCGGCAACACAGGAATACCCGAGGACCATCGGTTGTGGGGAGAATCGTTTGCGCTGCAGGCGGTCGCGCACGTCGCCGTCGCCTCCAAGGCGCAGTGATCCAGGGCCAGTGACGATTATGGGTCACAATCGATGTGAGTTGGTTTCGTACCGGTATCCACTCTGGCAGGGTACACTGTACCGTACAGTGCGGTACTTGATGCCGTTTCGACAGATGCGTGGTCAATGACCACTGGTCATAAGCATGACATCGGTCGATGATGCTCGCAATCAAACAGGAGACGTTTATGCGACCTCCTAGAACACATATAGCGCGGATCTTCGCCAACGTTCCACACATATCACCCGTTCACAGAACCTGTGTGAATTGATATCGACTTGAGCGCGATGGGATCGCTCGATTAGAACGACTAATAACGCGCACATTTTCGCGGACATGACTATGAGCCTCATCATTCTCCAATTAGCCACGAAACCACCAAGCACGACAACACCAACTCCATCATGGCGATGCGAAGCGAAGCCCTCACGGTTGGCCCTGCCACACCGATCCCGACGACCAAAGACCCAGGCGCGTGGCCGTTCACGAACTGGCCCACGGTCGTGGTCGCCCACACGGCCGCGGCGTTTGTCGTGCTCGGGCTCGGCACGTACATTGTGTTCTCACGGAAGGGCACCTACACGCACCGTATGCTCGGCCGCGTGTGGTCGGCCGCGATGATCTTCACGAGCCTCACGTCTTTTGGCATCAAGGGCATCAGCAGCCACATCAGCTTCATCCACGGACTCTCGGTGTATGTCCTGTTGGCGGTCATCACGGGCATCTACCAGATTCGCCAGAAGAACGTCAAAGTCCACAAGTGGTGCATGAAAAGCGCCTACTATGTCTCGCTTCTCGCGGGTCTTTTGACCATCGTGATCCCGGGCCGACGCTTCTACAACCTGATCTTTGGCGTCCCCAAGACCGACTAGTAATAATCTCATCGTGTCATCCCTCGCGTAGCGGGAGTTTTCGCCCCGAGTAAAACACACGCTTTATTATGGTATTGTCCTCTTGCTTGTGGCAAAGCCTTCGCCCTTGCTTCACTCTCTTTTGCGAATCAGATCGCGCTGGCTTTGTTGATTCTGACCTGACCGTGAATCATCCACTTGCGCATAGACAGTACCGTTGTACAGTTGGTTGGCACACGAGAAGACATCAAACAAGAGAAACCAAAGCATCATGACATTGAGACCATGTACTGGTGTGCACTACTGGTAGGGAGAGGGACGCTGGACCAGCCACAAGTAGCTCCACACTGCTGCGCGCGCGACGCACACACGCATCTGCTTAGCAGTGCACACGGCCCGTGGACTGGCAGTTGGTCACACTAAACTTGACGCCGTTGCTGCAGGTACCCGTGGCGATGTCGCCGCGGTCCACGGGCTCAAACTTGGTGCGCCAGTAGCGCGCCCACATGCCGTTCGACTGGATGCTCTCGTAACGGTAGCCGTCGCGGCCCTTCGTCATGTCGGCCTGCACTTTCTCGGCCACGCTCAACCCGCACGTGCGCGAGTTGGTCGAGATCCAGCAGGCCACTTGCTGGCACTCCTTGCGCTGTCCGTTGATGATTTGCGCAATGATTGGTGCCACGGCCGCCGCGATCTGGAAACCCACGATCACGCCCTCGACGACTTGCAGCTCGCGGTTGTTGTTGGCGTTGTTGGCGGCGACCGGATCGACATCGGTGAACGTCAGTGCCTGCGTGGCGTTGGCGTCGGAAAAGCCCGGCTGGTCAATGAAAGCGATCTCGGCGTCTGCGGCAGCCATCGTTGGCTCCTTCGCGAACGGCAGAGTCGCGTCGGCGGCGAACTGGGCGGAGGCGGTCGAGCTGGCAGCGGCGAACACTGCGACCGTGGCTAGCGTCTTGAGAAAACACTGCATAGTGGTGGTCTTGACGAGGGAGGATGGAGAGGAGACTTGGGTCGAGAAGAGGAAATTGCGGAATGAGGGGATAATATCCGTTGTCCTAGCATGGATCTTGGTCTTGGCAAGGAGTGATTATGTAGTGGGCTTCCATCGTGTTGCCTGTTGGACCCGAGCGTAGCGGCCCGTGTCATCCATACGGGGCCCTCAAAGCGTGCCACTGGGGGCTCCTCATTGCGGTGATGAAAGTGAGACAGAGTGCTGATCAACGGGCGTCATTTCGTCGGAAGCACATGGTTGCAACAAGTGGTTGTCGTCATGGGTAAACCGAGCGAGCCAATGAAAAGCCGCATCTTCGGGTGCGACGGGGTGGATACTTGTGCGCATCTGGTAACCTTGGCTTGTCCTTGGATAGGCCGAGAACCGATCTGGAATACTTATCCTCCGATCCCCCCTCCTCCAAGATGTATGGTCCCAGGCCAGCCACTTGTTGATCCGGCCCCAAAACTCACCCACGGTAAACAGCAAGTTGAACTGAACGCCGCCGTGCA
>JAADXJ010000391.1:0-23752 GCA_023337735.1 Pythium biforme
GAAAGCAGTGGGCGATAGCGCTAACGAACCCGGAAGTGTCGAACCGACGACGACTGCGAAGCCACCAACAATGGCGCCGATGCTGCTCTCGCAGTCGTCTCAGCCGCCACAGGATCCAGCCCTGGAACCGACAGCGCGTCTTAGAGGTGAGAACGAGTCAGCGTCCATCAAAATGAATCCTGTGACGGCGGCCGTCGCCGTGGTGGCGACGCAATCGCCCACCATCGAGCCAAAGCAGCCATCAACTGATGGTGATATCCGAATCAGTACCGAGGCCCTGACGTCTAATCCTCCCAGCACGAATGAGAAAGATACGATCGACCCTCACGCACTTGCTGGCGCCGAGGCCCAGCAGCCTCTTGAGACGACTCCTCCGACCACGGAGACGGTGTCCTCGGTGACGGTCGTTCGATCCCAGAGCATGGAAGAGATATTACGTCGAATGAAAGGAACTGAATTGCCATCAGCTCTACCTAAAGGGGAAGAGTCCACGCCGGCTGCAACAGAAAAGCCCGAAGACGAACTCGTGCAAGAGGAGCAAACAGCAGCTACGTCCACGCTGGAGGAAGAACTTGGCCTAGAGGGTATCCAAATCGAGGAGACAGGTCCGACAGAGGATGAAGGTGAAAACGAAATCATCGTTTCACAGCGAAGTTCCGGCAACTGACGTGCCCTTCGTTCGTTTTGTTGTGCAGGATTGGAGACCAACTTGGTCGTCTGGCTGAAGGCCGACGCAGGAGTCGAGATAGTGAACGCCGTCGAGTGTGAGGCGCTCGGTACAGCTTGCGAGGTCACATCGTACGGTCTTGACGGTTCCCTACATTAGAGATGAAGTGAAACGCATCTGATGCCGTGGATTGACAGGTGGAAAAGCGTCGCTAGTCCAGGAACCGGTAGTGAGCCAACTGTCTTCCAGCCGGTGAGCTCGCGGATGCAGCCGATATTGCAACTGGTCTCGCAGAACGAATTGCCCATGGTGTCGTTCTCGTGCGGCATGGTGCACACCAATGGATTCGTTCTCCACGACATGATGACCCTCTTCTTTGTGCTGTCGCCGTCGCAAATCGAGGTGCGTCCAACAGATACACTACACAAAGGTATACTATGGACACTAAGTGTGACAGATGCGCCATGAAACAGGCGGGAGACTCGTACAGAGCACAGAAGTTCTTTGGGAATGCGCCGTACGGACAATTCCTCATGCACGGTGGCCGACCGGCGTTTTTTACCGCCAGTGGTCTCGTGGAGAGCAGTGTAGATGTCAGCAACGACCAGCTCGTATTAATGGCGTATCGCCTGCATGGACATGCCGTGGAGATCAAGGTCGGCAACCACGTGTGGAGTCCAAAACAGGCCGACGAAGATGTATTCCAGCTTCGTCTCTCGGGTAACGCAGCGCTTAGCCTGGGCAACGTCAAAGGCGTTTGCGACACCAACGCCTTCCAGGGACGCATTGCCGAAGTGCTCGTCTACGACACGGTGCTCTCAGATCACCGAGTCGGTGTCGTGGAACAATACCTACTGCAGAAATGGTGGGGAAAGACCCAGCCCCAACGGGACGATCAGGACGAGCTCATCAAGGAAGGCACAGCGGGCGTCCGAGCTGATCCTGCAATCGACGAAGCACGGATTTCACAAGATCAATTGGGTTCCGATCAGCCTCAGGTGACGGAGCAGCCACGCGTTGTTGAGGAGACCGATCAACTCCCAGAAGACGCACTGGAGTCAACGATGAACCCAAGAGCGTTTGACCCAGAAGGCGTGTTCGAGTGGCTCCCATCGCCAGAGCTGCTCGCTCTCGTTGCAAAGGAACAAGGTAGCGATCCGAGTCATCTCGTGGAAAAGTGGAAGCAGGCCGTGAGCGAGAAGGTCGCTTCGGTGCACAGCTTCCAGTTCGGCAGCGACATTTTGCGCGCCTTCATTCGCGAGTGTCGAGATGAGCTGCTGACGGTGCGTGAGAAGCTGTTCGGTGGTTAATGACATTTCAACGAGGTTGATAACGACCATCAGACTGATTATTTTGTCCTAGAATCTGGGATCTGTGGTGTGTAACTGCTCTTGTGTTCTTAACTGTCGTACTGGACCACCGACTTTTCTGGTTGTTCGTCGTCGAATTCGACCGAGCCGATCAGTCTGACGCACTGTTGATCCGTCGGAGAATAACCGAGAAACGCCTAACATGGCAATGCTTCTGCGCGTCGCCCGCGGCCTGCGCTGCCAGCCGCAGCACCAGTACCGCGCGCTCTCGGTGGCCGCAGCCGTGAAGGACCAGCCGCCCACGCGCCGACGCCGGGAGCTACCGCCGCCGCTCAAGCTGGTACGTTCGCACATGGGAATGGAATAACTGAACAGTCCCCTGATCTTGCATGTTTGGAATGTGTAGACCGAGTCCGCGGCGGAGCGCATCCGGGAGCTGCTTGAGGGCAAGCCCGACGCCATTGCGATCCGCTTAGGCGTGCGCACGCGCGGCTGCAATGGTCTGTCGTACACCATGAACTACGCCGAGAAGAAGGAGAAGCTAGAGGAAGAAGTGAACGAGCGCGGTGCGTGGTGTTGATCTATCTATAACTACAATGGCTGGGTCGCTTAATGAGGAGTCTATCTTCTCTCAGGCGTGCGAGTCTTCATCGAGCCCAAGGCACTATTCCACGTGGTCGGAACGACCATGGACTTTCAGGTGCGTGATGAGTCTTCTCCAGCGCGCTATCATGCTCTCACAAGGAACGACTCTCACTTGACACTGTGCCCATAGACGACGCCCATTTCGTCCGAGTTCGTGTTCGAGAACCCGAACGCGAAGGGAAGCTGTGGGTGCGGCGAGAGCTTCAACGTGTAGAATGAAGAATGACCAGACCCCTATTTTCTCTCCCACAAAGTCTTTCTTTTGTCTTATGAAATTGGTATTGTGAGATGAATTATACGATCTCTACGGTCGACTTGCGCAGATCATGGGGTGGCGTCTGCGGAGTCGCGTACTTGGTAAATTCCTCCGGTGACAACCTGTCGATGTGGCTGGATGCCTTATAATCCAGCTTCTCGTGACCGAGATTGAAGTGCGTGGCGCGGAGGTCTGTCAGTCATGAAAGAGTGTTAGTAAGCAGACAAGCACTCATCCCTAATGAAGAATGCTCGTCTCACGCACCGTTCTTGACGGCCTCCGCCATCACAGAGGGTTTGTGCTCTTTAAACTTGTTCTCGAATTGGCTCTTGCATTCGGAGACGTACACGATCTCATCGTCGTACGACATACCGCGTGTCGGGCGCGGCCCTGTGCGCTTCCGGATCTCATTCCGCAGCGCAATGGTCTCTTGGGCAGCATCCTTGCTGTAGAATGTGGCCACTTGAGTCGACGTCACGTAGTTAGGTGCGTCGGTGCCAAACGAGGAAGACGTCTTCAGCAGCATTTTCTTGGCGTCCGCGTTCAGCTTGGCAGTATACTTGTGGATCTCTCCAGTCGGGTTGGCATGCGTACTGGAGATAGTGAAGTCGCGCTTCTTGCCAGGCTCCCCAAACACAACATGGCACTCCTTGTTCAAGTTGGAATCGGACCGACCGCGAGAGTAGCCGCCACTATTGGCAAGCCCCGCGACGTCCTCATTCATTTCTCCCAGCGACGTCTTGTACTCGACGCCGTCGTACCCCAATACGACCGATGCTTGCTGGTGGCGTGGAGGCGGCGCCATGATGTGCAGTGGCGTACAGGATTCTATGATGTGTGATCCACCACTGCGAAGGTTGGTGCCAATATGGTGTTTATTTTGGTCACAAGGGCTCCGAGATTTCTTTCCTCATCGTCTGGGCACACACACCACGAAGCCCTCAATGCAATATAACTTCAGTTAATTTTGGCGTTGCTGAAGTCCATCTCGGGATGCTGCTTCATGAACTTCTGGAGGATCTCTTGCTTTTGCAGGTCGTCACTCGAGGGGAGGCCGAGCGCCTTCTGTCGTTGGTCAAACATCATCTTCTCGACGGTCTGGCGCGTATCCGCATCGAGGTCGCCGAGCTTCGAGTTCTCGGGCTGCACCTTTTGTGTGTCGATCTCCGGATCGCCCTGGATGATCGTCTTCCACCACTCCATTTGGTTCTCCTTCTGCAGGTATACGCAGATGCGGTTGCCGTCCTCAAGGGTCCAGAAGCTGTCATCCACCTTGATGCGCTTGAACAGCAAGCCGTCCACGATCGGCGTCTCTCCCTTGATCCCGACCTTCAGACGTGACGCCGTGATGTCCACGTGGATCTGACGCGACTTGGTGCCATCGGGCACGGCAAAGTTCGCTTGCGCTTCTTGCAGCGTCTGCGTCCACACGTACTTGTCGGTGATGCCACCGTTGCCAACGGGTGCTGCAAGTGTTCAGAGTCCGCGTCAATCCGTGATCACAAACAGAATTAGCCAAGTAGCTCAAAACGTACGTGGCGTGTCATCCTCGTCCTTCTTCTCGTCGTCGGCTTCGCTCTTTGCCTCGGAAGGCGCCGCAGCCTTCGCGATGGCGCTGGCCTGCTCCTCCGTGACCTCTTCAAAGCGCGGCGTCGGCTCCGGCTCCGCCGCCTTCGGCTTCGCAGCCGCCTTCTGCTTCTGCAGCTTGCCCTGCTCCTCGGCGCGCTTCTTTTGCTCGCGCTGCTCGCGCTTGGCCTCCTCCTCCTGCTTCTTCGCGTACTGGTCCTTCTCCGCGAGCGCCGCCTGTTTGCGCACGGCGTTGAGCACGGTCTCCTCGACCACGGCCGGCGCCGCGCCCGAGAAGAAGTCGGTCTTGCGGCGCAGGAACGAGAAGACGGTCTCCAGCAGCGGCTCGATGCCATGCTGCGTCTGCGCCATGTTCATCAGCAGCGCGTCGAAGCGGTCGGTGTCGCTCATGGTTCCAATTCCTTTACAGGCGTCGAATGTTCCAGCGCTTCTCCGTTGTGAGAGATGATCGAATACCCAAGGCCGCCAACGTGTCCTCTCGGGTCTCTTTTCCACGGTTTGACGGGTCTGGTCTGGGTTGCAGAAATCAACCTTAAACCCGTACTACTGTAAGAGGCCCACACGACCGGACCCATATTTGCGTACCCATCCTGTGAAGATCCAGGATGAATGACACCACGAAGACACATGGAGCAAAAGGAACATGTTACGATGCGCTGAGGCAACCACCAAAGGTGCGTGGGAGCGTGAGCGGATGCGGATACTACATCATGATGGAAAATGCTCCTGTCTACGAAGAAGAACGAGGGTCGATTTAACCCAGGGTGAGACCAATGCCGAACTTGTGGGCGTCGCCGTCGAAGTTCTTGGCGTCAATGTGGGCGCTGGTGGTCAACGAGAGGAACGGGCGGATCTTCTGGAGGAGCACGAGCGACACGTGGCCGTCCGACTCGACCTTACCGGCGTACGTGGTGAGGTGGTCGGCGTTGAAGCGGCCACCGACCGTGAGGTGGTTCGAGCCCGACTTGAGGTCGTAGTCAAACACGGCCGAGTAGATCGTGTCCTTGGAGAGGCGGTGGAAGAAGGAGCCCGAGAGCGCGTTGAACTTCTTCTTGGTCTGGAGCGTGGCCGCGAAGTCCCCGCCCGTGTAGCTCAGGGCCACGTTGTGGTCCGTGACGGCCGACTTGTCTAGGTTGAACGCGGCCTGCGCGCCGATGAGGACGTTGTCGAGGCCGTACACAAACGACTGGCGGATCGTGTTAGCACCGACGTCCGCCTGGCCATCCACGGCGAAGTTGTCCTTGGTGAACTCGTAGCCGAAGACACCGACGCGCTTGGCGCTGGCGTTCTTGGCGACCGAGCCGTCCTCGATCTTGGCCGTGAGCTTGAGGCCGTGCGTGAACACGTTCGGGATCTCAGCTTCGGTGATCAGGCGGCCGTGCGTGGTGACCTGGAGCTTCTTGAAAACGACGTTGCTCTGGTTGTGCGTGAACGCGCCGGAGAGCTTGGCGACAATCGACTTGTTGCTGCCCATTTCGCCCTCAGTCGTGAAGGTCACGCCGTTCGAGGCCTTGCTCTTGACCTTGAGCTTGCGCGAGTAGTCGTAGTCGTCCTTGAGGACGTTTTCCGCCGTCTTGGCGATATCCTTGTAAAGCACCACCATGGTTCTTACGTTCTTGTCGTTGTCTTGCGAGTCGCGAGTTCACGAATGAGGGAGGAAAAGCAAGCGAGGGGGAGGAAGCGCGCTCCGTCGAGCGGCAGCGGAAGAAGAGGGGGAAGGGAGGCGCCGCTGGCAATCCCAGCCTCGGCTCGGCAGGGCAGATACGCACACCCGCTTAAGTACGATGATCTCCTCGCAGATTCAACCCGCTGGCCAATCAAAAGCGCCGGCGCACAGCCGGTGGCATTAAGTATGCAAGCCATAGTGAAAGCCGGCGTCACACTTGGCCAGTTTTCGCCGCCAGCCTTCATCATCGCTTCAACCAACGCTCCCACACGCACACAGCCGGCTTCCGCCCATGGCGCTGGGCGTCGTGGTGTGTGGACCAAAGACGTACAGGTGTTCTCTCAATGTGGCAGCATCCGTACAAACCGCGGTCGTCAAACAGCACCATCATTAGGGGATCAGAATCATTCAGCCACCATAACACACTTCCACAAACACCCCTGTCGCCCTTTCACGCCAGGAGACTTCAACTCCCCCCAACCGTAACCGCCACCACCCAGTGTAATACTACTTCGCCGAGACAGAGACATCCGGTCTTGTCGGGTCTTGGAACCCTGGTCCGAACGCTTTTTGTCCCGCCGCGTGTCTGCGGCGCCTGTCGAACGAGAACGCTTTGACATCGACGTGGCCCAGGTGATGACGCAGGATACACTGTGTCACACAGGGGGTGCGACTGGCTCAAACGCCGTTTTGGCCGTTTACGGCCATGTAAAAAGAGGGCCACCAACGCTGAAACTCAACCCCAACTGTTTGTTGTGTGCCGCGAACGTTGCCCGAACGCCATCATCTTGTGGAGGGGAAGACCGACGGGGGAACTAGCAAATATTTACGTCTTTTTACGAACACCTTTTTACGCCTCCTTCAAACAAGGCACGCCCAGGATCTCTTGGGGTTGGGCCCAAAAGACTTCCAGCAAAACGTGCGGGTGGGGGAAGGAAGGGCGGACGTGGGGCTCTCTGTGGCTCGCCCTTCGCAATCGCTTGGCTTTGCCATTCTGGAAGCAGGAACAAAACAAGCAGAAACCATGGTGGCGGTGCTCTTCAAGGACCTCGCCAAGACGGCGGCGGACGTCCTCAACGACGACTACGACTACTCGCGCAAGCTCAAGGTCAAGAGCAAGGCCTCGAACGGCGTGACCTTCACCACGGAGGGCCAGCTCAACGCCAACAAGTCGATCATCGCCAAGGTCGCCGGCGGCTTCACGCACTCGGGCAGCGGCGTCGTCTTCAAGAAGCTCCAGGTCACCACGCAGGGCCGCCTCGTGACTGAGGCCGAGTTCCCGAACGTGCTCACGAACGGCCTCAACCTCACCTTCAAGCTCGAGGACGGCTCGGTCGCCAAGAATGCCAGCGCCAAGCAGGTCGGCGTCTTCGGTGCCGAGTACAAGCAGCAGAAGTTCTCGTTCAACACGGAGGCGGACTTTGTCGGCAACACGGTCAAGGCCGCAGGTGCCTTTGTCCAGGACAACTTTGTTGTCGGTGGCCAGGTCGCCTTCAACGTTGACAAGTCGGCGCTCACCGAGCACAACGTCGGTGTGAGCTTTGTTGGCGCGGACTTCACTACGTCGGTCGTCACCAAGAAGAACTTCGGTGCGCTCCAGGCGTCGTTCCACCACAAGCTCTCCAAGGACACGATCTACGCGGCTGTGCTGGACTACGACCTCAAGTCCGCTGCCAACACGCTCAACGTCGGTGGCCGCTACAAGGCGGATGCTGACACGACCTACGCCGGCAAGATCGACTCGGAGGGCTTTGTCTCGCTCGCCTCGATTCAGAAGGTGCGCCCGTACGTCACGCTTACGACGAGCGTGCACGTCGACGCCAAGAACTTCGAGGGCGACGCACACAAGTTCGGTGTGGGCCTCACTCTCGGCTAAACGGCCATTGTCTCGTCACTTTGGACTGCGGGGCCAAGTCTTCCCGATTCTGCGTGTGTGCTGTCTGCACTTTAGACGATGTGAGTGGGGAGGACTCCACAAGCAGGAAGGAACGTAATACTGTAAATGGAGCGAAAAGGAACTCTCGAGAAAAGATGCATCGATCTCGTTGATGTTGGAATTGTGTTGCTGGGTGATTTTTTAGTGATATGTTTTCTTTCGCGGCGACGCACAAGAGCCCATGTTCCGCTCCTCTAATTCTTGGCGCGTGCCTCGGCGTTCAGTCGCCGCTGCTTGCTGACGCGGTCGAGATAGTTCACGAACGAGAGCTCGTCGCTGTCTCCGAAGAGCTGCTTCATACGCATCTCGAGCTGCGTCTGCCCATAACGCGCAAACAAGATCGCCATCGTGTCATCGGCCGTGATCGTGCCGCAGCTCTTCTTGTCGTACGTCATGAATTGCACGACGTTGAACAAGTTGACGGGCTCGAGCTCGGTCTTGTCCATGAGATTGCGGTTGAACATGGAGCGTAGCTCCTCCCAGTCCACGACGCCGTCCAGGTTCTCGTCAGCCTCCCAGATCATGTCACTAATCTCCTTCTTTGAGCACTCCTTGCCGAGCGCCTTGATCGCGCCGTAGAGGTCTTCGTTCTTGATGTGCTTGCTCGGGTTGTTGTGGATCGCGACCAGCTCGGCGGCGTACTTCTCAAGGTTGAAGTCGACCTTTCGTAGTTCTTCTTCCATCTCATCGCGCGTCATCTTGACGCCTTTCTCGTTCACGAGAGTCGACACGTCTGGATTCGCCTTGCTGGACTCGAGTCGCACGCGCCGCTCTTTCGCCACGGCAATCGCCGCGTTGGTCTTCTTCTTTTGACGATAGGACGCCAAATGATCAAAGACCCGCCGCAGCTCGCGCTCTTCCTGGGCAATCATGCCCCGCGCGTCTTCGTTCATGGACATCATCTTTGCTTTCGGGCGCTTCCTGGTGGTGTTCTCTGTTGAATAAGCCGGAGATGGAGGATTTGAAGGTGGCCCTATCCCATAAGCGCTCTTCTGTCGCTCATCTGCCGCAGCCAATCGTCCAACCAAAAATAATCTCTGCAGTGGCATTGCCTCAGCGCCTGAGCTCAAAATATCCCTCTACATAGCATACAGCAAGCGACTCTATATCCAATGAAGGTGTATTGTCTCTCGTGGGAAGAAGTCCTAGGCGTCGTTGCTGGCCGTGGCGATGAGCTGCTGCACCATCACGTCGATTTCACTCGGACTCATGGCCTCGGAGTTCAGGATGGCGTTCGTGATAATCGTCGTGTTCTTCGTCGACCGCGAGCTAACCCAGATTGCGCCATTCAGTCCAATCGCGATCTCAAACGCGATGGTTTTGCCCAGCGCCTGGAGCACATAGCTGTCTTCCTGGAGGAGCTTCTTCGCAAGAGGGATCGACGTTTTGAAGATGTACCCTCCAGTCAGCTCACCGTATATGGCCAGGCCCGTCATCCAGTCCTTCTTAGTCACGTTGGGTGGTGCTGTAGTCGCAAGACGTACACTTAGTCAAAGGAAAATCTGTTGTAAAGGAAACGAGAATGCGTACCTTCACACGTCAACTCAGGCTCCACGCCTGCACCGGTCTTGAGCACGCGCGCGTAGACAAGCGAGCCGATGCGCAGCGTCGGACGGTTTCTCTTGGTCGCGCCGTCAAAGGCCAGGCAGCCAAGAGAGACGCTTGAGCTGGTGGTTGGGCAGTAGCGTTAGCGTTAGTTATCTGCATTAGTTTCTTGGGATTGTGCAGTTTGATTCCACTCACGCTCCGCCAATGTTCACTCGGTAGAAGTCGGCATTGCGATCCGTCACGACGCCAATGACGCCGTCGTCCACCGCCGCTGTGTACTGCAGCACATAGCGCGGTTAATATGCAGAACTGCAGGTCAATGGTCAGGACGAAAGAGACAACGCACTCGCTTGTGGTCGTACTCGACCCAGTAGCGGTTCGGAGGGCGATACCGCAGCACGCCAGCGTTCGTGCACACGATGCGCTGGTCGTCGACTTGCCGCAAGCCAGCGCCTATACGGACATAGCGAGAGAAAGGATAGTTGAGGCACGAAGTCCAGCAGAAATGGCGTCTTTCCGGTGCCCATGATGCGAGCAAGCGCGGACTCACCGACGCGCACATGCTTGGTCGTCTTCGTGAGGATGTCCGTGACGTCGTCGCCCGGCAGCACGACCGTGGGCGAGAAAAGGAAATCCACCTGACGCTGGGCGTCCTCCAGGAAGCGGCTCGCGGCATCGTCGTCGTTCAGCGCGCCGTCGGCAGCCGCGCGCGCGTCCACGTCGTCGGTCTTGCGCTTGGTCGACATCGTGGCCATTCGAAGGTGACAACTTTTGGCAGGTTGCGCAGAGCTTCCCGACTAAGTACGAAAATAGTCATCCGGCCCGGTTTCCTATGGGAGATCCACCACCACATCACTTGCGGAGGATTGATGGTGCTGTGGTGGAGGATACCCTGCGAGTCCAGCCCTGGAAGCTCCTTGATGTGATACACATCAAGCGGAACGATGGGGGCAAGTTGCGTTGGCTTCATGAGAGCATTAATTTAATCAAGAAACTCGAGGTCGGTGTGCAGTACCGTATCGGCCAGCAATAGCGCGTACGCAAATTGAGCACGAGCGCTACGCGGCTCCTATGAATCAACTTCAGGTGTACCTTCGTCGTTCAACAGTCGCGAGAAGGTGAGCTGGATTGTTGCTGGGAGCGCGCAGAGTGTGGATTGACACGAGCAAAGGCGCTGGGTGCAGTCTTAGTCTCGGCCTCGGCCACGACCACGACCACGGCCGCGGCCACGTCCTCGTCCACCGGCAGCAGACGCAGTCGCCTTGACCTTCTCGCGAGGGGTATCGTCGATCAGCAGCGTGTCCAGGTTCAGCGAATCCGGGAGGATGTAGTAGCGGATGTTGTTGCCGCGGATGCTCAGCGAGTCCAGCGTCACGGGGTTCTTGCTCTTGACCGTCATCTTCACCGACTTCAAGTGTGTGTTCATGCTGATGTCAACGCCTGCAGATCCACCACATATACGCACAGAAAGTCAGCTGCAGAGCCTAATCGCAAGGAAGGGGAGAGGGAAGCGAGCGCACCAGTGATCGTGCCGTGGACGATGGTGCCATTCTTCAGTTCAATGGTCACCGTCTCGTTCGACAGCTTCATCAAGAACCTGACCACCACAACAAATGATAAAAGAACACGTCAGCTTATATGGATATACTAGACCACGACACACGCATGCAGCGCGACGCCGGCACGCACGCGTGAGGGAGCCTACCGGACGAGCTTCATGGTTGTTGGTGGTTCCAGCGCTTGTCGGTGCTCTCCTGCTGCGTTCCAATCCGAAGGGGTTATTTCGCCCCGATAGAAGTCCATATTCCGTAACAGGGTGATACTATACTCAATAATTGCAAATGAGGGTCCAAAACTTCCCAATTATATTGGAAAGAGGTACATTTGTGAGTGGATCTCAAAATCAGGTGTAGAATGGCGCACGCTCCACCGCCGCACAAGACCACTCATCTCGAATTGACAGAGCCAGACAACACCATGGGCCGCGCTCGCAAGACGTCCGTGGACATCATCCGCCGCGTGAAGGGCCTCGTGCGCAATGGCGGCATGCGCCAGCCGTCATGGGTGCCGCTCGTGGATCGCTACCCGCCGCCGCCGGTGCCCCGCCAGGATCGCGAGCGCATTCCGATCATCACGTTCCCGCAGGACCGACTGGCGGAGCTCTACATGAAGCGCCAGCCGCAGGGACTCGTGGACGGCGAGACGGCGTACGAATTCGCCGACGAGCAACTCACGCTGATCGAGGTCGGCATCCCGGAGGAGGACGCGTACAAGATGCTCGTGGAGAAGTACACGCAGGTCGACGCCCACCGCTTCTTGGACAAGTTCGCCAAGATGCGCGGCATCCAGTTCGCGGACCCGGAGGAGTACGACGACCTCGAGCGCGAGTGGGTCGAGTCCGAATCGCGAGCAGTCAAGGAGGCCATGCGGATGGAGTTCGAAGAGGCCGAGGAGCTCCGACAGAATTAGGCGAAATAAAGACACTGGGGGTGGGAGACGCGGAGTACCAGCAGAACAAGCTTACGATCTAATAGACTCCTTCTGCTTGCCCCTCACATTTGTATGCTGCTCGCCATCTCTTCCCACGCCAAGTTACTGATTGGTAGGCCATATTTGAGGAGAAAGAGAGTTCACTTCACGAGAATGTCCCATTCGACTCTTCTTTTCACCGCAGGGTTCGCATCGAGACCAATGCCCATCGCATTTCTACCGTAGCAATCCGAAAACGAAATCTCACCAACTCGAAAAGCACTCTCTCATCGGCATGCTGCTGCGCTACGGGTCTACGCCTGGTGGATGCTCATTTTTCACTTCCGTGTGGTCCATCGTATTCGCCAGAGTTGCTAAGAGACGCTAAAACAGCGCTCTTCGTATTCGACAACACAGCGCAATCGCAGCGCGCTGGAGCAAAACTTGCCAGGAACAACGGTTTGATCAGGCAAT
Organism: Pythium biforme; assembly: GCA_023337735.1. Lineage (NCBI taxonomy): Eukaryota > Oomycota > Peronosporomycetes > Pythiales > Pythiaceae > Pythium > Pythium biforme. The sequence continues at coordinate 12,559 of JAADXJ010000391.1, forward strand.
GCGCACCGAGCACGTGAAATGCTGGCGCTGGGATCCGCTCGAAAAGCAGACATAGTGCGGAGGGGATGCTCGGATAAGAAGAACTCGCGCAGGTCACGCAGCATGACTCACCCTCCGATTTCGCGAATCGGCTCGATTGAGTTCCTTCAATGGCCTCGCCAGAGCACGCGATTGAACGCCCACAGGATGATCATTCAACTGCTCAGAAGTGTGTACATGTTGGTGAGCTGCCAACGATAAACTCGGCAAAACTTGTTTGCTCTCAGACGCGTATTAGATGGGTAGAGGCAAGCCTACAAGCACCAAAGTACCAGGAAGTTCACCGCGCTCGACAACATCGTGGTCATCAGACCGATCATGCGCTTGCACTACCTGTACTTCTGATCTGGAGCATCACTCCCGTTGTGCATTTAACACGACGCTGCCAACCTCGATCTTGATACACCGTCCGTGTTGCAGCTCAAGACCCCTTTGGGCGACGGTCCTACCCTCGCAGATGCGTTGCCACAGATTTCGTAGCTTGGGTTGATGGCGGTGGGCGGAGACGTATGTAATTCCTATCGTCGGAGTACACACCGGAGCGCTTCCACGAACTTGCACCAAGAATCCCTTCGTGACTCGACCTTCTAGCAAAGCGGTCAAGGGTATGCAGTTGATATGCTAGTACAAATTCGTGGACTTGGGTTTCTATGCAACATACACGGACAGCATGGGCGACCAAAACAAAATAAATAGCAACAGAGTGATCCGATGGGGGGAATGGCAGATTGAGTGGAGGCATCAAAATCGGGGTGAACAGATTCTGCACCATCCGATTGCAGAGGAGAAAATGTATGTTTGTGTGTTCTGGGAGATGGAAGAGGAGGGGAGGGGAGCGTCGCGGACCATCCACTACTTGCGGCCGCCGGGGGCTTTGCCTCGGCCAGACCCTTTTCGCGTGTTCTTCTTCTTCGCCTTGTCGTCACCGGTCTTCTTGAGCGCCTGGACTTTGTTGAACAGCGGCGAGTGCTTGAGCACGTCCGGCAGAATAATGAGCTTGATCTGGCTGCCGCGCACGTAGACAAGTTCGAGTTTGGTTTTCTGGCCGTCGCGTTGCGTGAGCACCACGTCGCTCAACTGGCAGTTCATGCTGTCCTCGGTGTCGTTGAGCAGCCCGCGGTAGATCTCGCCGTTCTTCAGCTCGACCGTCACAACCCGGCCCTCTCCCTCGTGGAGCAGCGCAATCGGCACGCCCACGCTCTTCGCCGCCGTCGCCATTTTCTGGGTGGATGATCTCTGTTCAGTCGTTGGGTTCTGTTGAGGAATGTTGTTGGCCCATGAGCTCGCTATTTTGACCAATCATATGGTTGAATATGATTGAAAGTCCGACAGCACCTCAACTTCGTATGCAATGCTTTGACCCAATCAACAATTCGTATCTCCATATTCAGCCAATGAAAAATCAAAAGTGGTGACAACTTGTCACCACTTTGTCGCTCCCCGCTGTCATTTTCGGCCAATGTTGCAGGGTCAGTGGCTTCCGACAAAGCTTCGACAGATTTTGTCGGGACAGATTTTGTCGGAACCCCGCGCCAAATCTGTTGTCCGCCATTAAAATTATTCAAATTCGAAGGGAAAAACGGATCACTTGCATATTTGCTCTCTCTCCGACAAGTCACCATGAGTGTGGACGCTCTCCGCCCGCAGAACACGCAAAATGCGCGAAGTGTGGGCGTGAACGCGTTCAAGCGATTCTTGGCGGCAGAGAATGTTGGGTTGGAGTATGCGTTTGATTTCATGTCAAAGGATCCGAACAGAAAAATGCAAGGGTGCTGTCATGGATAAGTTTGCTTTGCATTTGGCGTTTACTAATGGTGTGAAGGACAAGTTGCTGGTCGCGAACACGGTCATGTCGTACTTCCGTCATGTGAAGAACTGGCTGCTTGAGCTGTTCCCTGGCTGCCATGCGGTAATTGAGGAGCGTCTCCTCGAAATGAGACGCATTCTCGAGAAGTTCATTGTGAAACGGGATGCGGGGTACTAAGCATGCGCCTGCGTATACGAATAAAGACTTGTCTCTATTAATGCATTATCTGTACAGCAATGCGTCATCGCCTACCGATTACCAGGATGCTGCCGCCCTGGTGACAGTGATGTGGTACGTCTTTGAACGCGCTTCGGACTTCAGGCTGGTGCAAAAAGAGAGCTTGTCAGTTTGTTTCGGCAAAAACCTCTTCGTTCGACTCATCCGCGTGAAGACAACCGACCAACAAGGCCTCACCCTTTACCCCGACACTGACATCTCGACTTGCCCCATCCTCGCACTCGCCATCGCGCTCGCCATGCAGACCGCGCCCTACACACAACTGCTCGAGCATGTGCGCCCCGGTCAATGAAGCTCGATCTCGAGGCGCTTGAGTCCCTTCCCCTGATCGAGCTCCTCCTGCAAGCGGAGCTGCCCGTCGTCGACACCGTGCTGTGTCTGTTCGTGTAGGAAACGTGACGAGGATCGACATTGACTTAGCACGAGCGATCCGGGCGCAGAGAGAGAGAGACTTTGTCGAACCTGTGCGTCCTGCACGGTCACGAAGAGAACAGCACGTGCGCGACGGACCATGGTTTGTTTGAGTGTCGCGAGGGGAAGCATATGAAGCGAGACAAGGTACGTGTTGGCGCTGTCCCGCAGAACAGGCATTTGGCTTGAGAAACTCACATCCGCATCGTGGGCATGGTACTGTCTGTGTAGCTTCGGTGGTTAGAGCAGCGATCATAAGTGACGTTTTATGCGCCGGCCACCGCGACTAAGGACAGCGCGAGAACGTGCTCGACCTGGCGCTGCTGTGGAGCACGCGCGCATAGCGCGTGTACGATAGCGAGATCGATTGACAAGCCGCCATGTCGACGACACGACGTCGACGGAGCCCAACGTACGGGGTCGCCGCCTCTACAGCGTGAACAACGGCCACTATTGAGGGAGCATGGACATGAAAACACGTTCGTTGAGGTACGAACGTACACACTCACACGAAATGTCAACAACGTTGTTTGTCATTAACACTTTTGGTCTCAGCCTCGTAGATAAATTACCAACAAACAGAAAGATAGTGAGTCGCGTGCGTGGGAAAATATAGTCACATGAAGAAGTTCGAGATCGTTCTGCTCCCAGTACTTCGCTTGGTGCAGTGTGGGTTGTCACCGTCAGGTCCGCATCGTCGGCCTCGAGCACGGCAGCTATCACAGGCTGCCCTCGGCTTCTTTGACGAGCGCGATACCTGAGCTGTTCCAATCGCGGAGATCGCTTTATCTTGCGCAGAGCGAATGTTGCTCCAGCTTCAGCTTGTGCTGCTTCCTTCCGTTTTTTGTCGGCCTTGAAGAGACGGCAGCGAAGCGCGTTTGTGTCAAGATTCGAACCTGGATACATATCCTTCCTTGTACATACGATGGATGTGGTCCCATTTACCGTTTTGTCGTGCGAGTTTCTTGGACTCCAGCAACATTTTGGTCATGTCTTCGTCGCGAATTCGCTTTGAGACGAACGTACGAGAGACGACGCCCGATGCGTCCATCATGCCCGCCGCATCGACCGCAACTGCCACGACCTCTTCGCTTGGGTCATGCTGGGCTGTCGCTGTAAAACCCAACTCAGTGCTAGGTGGTGCGTACGTTGGAGCTGGCGGAACCAATATCATCGTGCGTGTTCTGGGCGAAAGCAGATTGGGAGATTGCTTGTCCTCATCTATACGAGCAGTGCCCTCCGCCACCTTCATGTTCACTTGGGTCGGTTCATCCTCGTGCGCCGCCCCCACGGCCGCTTGCTTCTGTTTGAGTCGTCTGTAGCTCGTGTTCAAAATCTCCCACCGCGTTTACAGCACTCTGCTGGACTTGACACTTAGATGCTCATCCAGACAGGCAGACTCGAACAAAAACGTGTTTTCTGTGTACAATCGCACGCGTGTGCTTGAGAGCTTTGAATAGGTCGGCTTGCACCTCTTGCTCGTGCGATGTGTGCTCAGCGTCTTTGGTCCGAGGTGCAACAAACGCAAACAGGGGTACTTTCTGCTTTGACTTGGCGAATTTCTTGCTTGTGGCGGCAACGAGCTCGTCAATCATTGGGATATACTTCTGCAGAACGGTGTAGCTTCTGCGCGACAGTGATAAGTCGGGATTAGCGTTTGATGATACCGCGAGGTTGTACAACACTGTGCATGCCATCGTGCAACGGGTCCAGCCTTCGTCTTCACCCATCAGGAACGTCCGTGCAGCCTTGAACGACGCCATTTCGCGCCGTACTTGCTTCAGAAGCTCGGTTTCATGAACCGTGAGCGAGTCGCTCACCTCAATGTCCCCACCAACAATATTTAACGAGTCGAGAAGCGTGCTTCGACTCACGTTAGTCACCCGAACGCTTTCCCGCCACACGATTGCGCTCGGCGCCGGGCTTCACCTTCTCAGTGAATCGCTGGATAACGTGAAAGGGATCTTGCTTGGTGACGACGCGGTCTCCAAAGACGGCATCTGCTAGAGCGCTAACAGCGTTCACGTTATCACACACGAGGACGTACTTCTCATCCGACGGCTTGAGCCGAGGCTTGATACGTTCGCGTAGCAGCGCCTCCGTCTCCGTACGATTTTCCGAAGCGGTCAACGCACGGCTAAACGACCGCAGAAACAAGTAGCGCGTCTGCCGCTGCCGCTCCACTGCTTCCAGCGCCGACTGCAGACCTTGCCGTGAGGTAATCCCACTGTGGATGAGCTCCATGAACGGACGCGAGACGCCATCTTGTAGGTTAGCACATACGGAAAATGCAGCGTAATTTCCGGGGCTGCACTGACAAATACGACTCCGCCGTAGTGATGAACACGAATTCTTTCGAGCAGCGGTACTTACAGAAGAGAAGCAGCGTTCGGTGCTCCACATCGTCCACGACTCGGCACTTGTAGCCGTTGACTTTAGGGGTGCAAGAACACTTGTCGGTCGGACATTTCATGGTTGGCTGAAGGATCTCTGGAATCCAAACAACCACGGGGAGGCCGAACAAGCTCACTGGTGTCACATCCCTATCTAGTTCGGGGGCGAGACTCGAGGAGGGAACTCGCGCTTGTGCTGCGCGAGCTTCACGAGCCGCTGACGCTCTTCACTCGGCAGCTTCGCCTCGGCCACGCTCATGTTCACGAAGTGCGTGAGTGGGGAGCGTCTCTTCGTGGGCATATATAAAAACGCAGAGGCTTCTATTTAATCAAATCTGGGAGGCTAAATAGGATAATATTGCGGAAGAGGCTATAGAACTGCGGAGGCGTGACACAATTGCGGGATCGGCGGCGCCTTGCGGCGCCGCAATACTGAACTCACCGTGGTGCGCAGCACGCCAACGGCGAAGCCGGCATGAGCATGCAGTGGATCTCGGACCACGGTGGGTGGAACCTCTCGAGCGCGCAGAAGATCTGGTCGTACGTCTTAAACACGACTCTGGAAGACCAGCGTGCGTCGAAGGTGTTGAGTGGCTGGGGATCGGACGCGCGTGTTCCGCTCGATGGGCTGGACGCTCTCGGCGCGCAGTTTAGGCATTCACATGAGCAATGTCGATAAAAGCAAGTGCCAAATTCTTGTGCCACTTTTGCGTCGAGTGGCCGTCAGCAAGTGAATACTTGGCCCGAAGTTGGTCGAGTCGATCCACGCCCTGCATGTGCTTGTTGTACTCGGACACGCACTTGGGAGCTGGAAACACCATGTGCTCCTTGATCAAATGAGTGACTTCCCCATATCTGACAAGGCGGCGTTGGAGATGATGTTAACAGCCGATCCATCCGTCCACGACGCTGCAATGATCTGGCCGGTGTTGCTGACACCTTGAAGTGATGACCCTCTTGGCTCATCAGCATTCCTGGCGAACATGTGTGCTTTCGGGGAGTGAGCTGAGTTTTCGCGAATGGTGCCTCTCAAACTCAGCAGAAGGGTAACAGAGGTGTAGAAGTTGTCTGTATTGACGACCCGCTGGGTGTTGTAGATCGGTTGAGTTACTTCAAGCACGATCTTCCGAACGCTGGACGAGAATTGAAGGCGATCGTTCAATTCTCTCGCATCGTTGGCTGGGATAGCGTCTCGCAGTCGATCTTCCAAATCACTGGCGCAGTGCAAACGAAACCCGACCACCAACCACGTTGTTGCGCAGCATCACGCATAGATCTTGAAGTGGAACTTCCCTGTCGGCTTGGATGAGTTGTACACAATCAAATGACGTCCAAACTCCGACTGCACGCAATGCTTGATTTGTCGACGGCAACATTTCTACCCAAAACAACGTACTTCGTGCTTGTGTGCTTCAGCATGTTGAGAAGCGGCCGAATGCGCGCTGCTGGATCCTTCTTCGATTCGGTCGACTGACATTGAACCGGAAACAGAGATTCTTGCGGATATGCTGGAAGCGCTTGAGCGTCATTAGCTTGTCGAGACCGAAGCCCGACGATTGACCGAAGATCTCGTCTTCAACTTGATCTCCCCAGTAGTTGGAGTCCTCGGCCTTGTCGGCTATCGTCATGTAGAACATAATGCCGAAAAATCGCATCAGTTCATCCAGCGTGATAGCCTTGCCCTTCAGAGGATCCGCGTACTCGTTCATCTCCTTGACCACAGTATTCCAAAACGAAAGTGGAAGGTACGCGAAGAAACCTGACGACGCTGTTTCAAAATGATGACGCTTCTCCTTGATGAGCTTCGTCTCGATGGTTCCGTCACGGTGACGAAGAGATCTGGTGGCTCCAGCATACGCCTGCTTGGTTGAAAGTCGAGTTGCTTGATCTGCTCCATCAACTATAGGCTTGCTGGCTGCATCTGCTCGGAAACGAAGACGTCGGACGTGCCGTCGAGGGCCACGTAGTCGTCGAGGTTTTCACCATCTTCCAAAGCTTCGGAATCAGGAATTCAGCATATATGTCGCCACGTCGCCTTGTTGAGAGTTCCGCACGAGAGGTTTTTGTAGTTGTTGACGCCTTCATCAACCTTGGCGCGTGGTATACAACGAAAGTATGCCTTCCCTTGGTAGTTCGTCACCGTCCAACGTACTTCGTACGCGTCTTCATCGACCTTCTTGCCCTTCACTTTCGGTCTGTGTATGCGACCAGACAGGTACAGACCCTTGACCTCCTTGTACAACTTGGGCGTCATCCACTCCTCCTTGTCAGCACAAAATGCGACCTCCGTCCGATAAGATGACCACGATCTCTGGCGGGCACGGTCGATTGATCTTTATCCGCCGACTTCTTCGGCTTCTTCAGCTTGCGAGGGGGGACCGGGGCTGTGTCATCGACAATTGACTTGAACTTCTTACGGGATCGCACCGGCTTCGTGTTGTTCGTCACTGACTCGGCTGTCTTGCTCTTCTTCTTCTTCTCCTTGTTCTTCTTTTTAGCGCGGTCGTCTCCTTCTTCACATTCTTCTTCTTCTTCTTCTTCTTCATCGTTGTAGTTGTCGTCATCAACGGAGCCTGCTGTGCGTAACCGTTTTCTCTTGGCCGCACGGATGGCGCCTGGACGCAGATTGAAGCAGGTCTTGCTGCAATAACTCGTATCGTTTGGAAACTCGACGATGATTTCACCGTTCGCGTCCTTGAGACCCAGCGACATGCATGCATCTGGGGCGCAGAAGCGGTGCATGATCTTCTGGCAACGAGCGCAAACACTTCCAATACCGTCAAGTCCCCGCCACACGTCGCACAGACTGGATTCGCAGCGGGGCGTTCACGCTAACGTCGCACCCGACTGGAATCCGAACCCGACTTGGATACAGGCTGCACAGAACGTACGTGGCAACCATGTCTGGAGGCAGGCGCTCCTCAGACTCCCACGTCTGGTCACTGTAGCCGACTCACGACACCAGAAAATTTTGATCTTCGACTCCGTTCTTGGTTTCCGTTGTCATCTTAATGATGGCTTCGATCTCGTACTCGTCATCATCACCACGAACGCTGATATCGTCGTCATCGCAGGCTTCAGCGTGGATGCTTCCATCGGCAACAGCAACGATCTCATACTCGTCATCATCACCACGAACGCTGATCAACCGAGAACAAAGGCTCGCGGCGCGGTTCGAAAAAGAAGATCCGTATTAAGGTACGTGAGAACGCCACGGCCGGAGACAGCGTCGACAATGCCGACGAATATGAGGTTGAAGGGACCCTCAACGTGACGACAGAAACCATCAGCGGGGTTTTGAGACGAAAGTTTATCGTCGCGTGGGCCGGCTACGACGACCAAACCTGGGAGCCTGAAGATAACCTGCTAGCAGTCATGGTGGCTGCATACATTGGACGGTTGCCACGTAACCCTACAGCAAGCAGCTCCGCATCCGCTCCATCAAGCAGACCCAGTACCTTGAACGACGACGATGGTGGATCTGTAGCCGACTCCGAAGCAGCGTCCAAAGCCGACATCGATGCAACAGACCGAGCGAACGATAATGCAGAACCCGCGACAAATACCAGCGTATCGGTTGCGGTGGGTGACCCCGTAGTGGCCGGCACACGATCTCCGGAAGGTGTTTCTCGCTTTGTGGCTACGGAAGATATCCGTTCTTCTATGATCGCGAATGTCGACGTCGCCGTCGCTGCCAACGACAAAGCACAACCCCTTGGAAGAGCCCGCGGAAGGTAGCAGCTCTTCGATCACTGGAGACGTCGATGTTGCTGCACAGTCCACGACAGATGTTCGTACGTTGGTTGATGAGCCGGTTGCGGTCGCTGCCGACACGCATGTTCCAGTCTAGGAGACAAGACCCCCAGTAGATACCCGCGAGGATGCTGTTGCCGATGTAAGCGTCCACGCTGAAGCCTGCGGTGACAACGTGTTTGCGTTGACGGCTTCCTGGCACCTGACCTTGTTCTGCTTGTTCGACTCGATCTTGTCGCCGTCATCCCTCAGACAGAAAATTGCAGACTAGCAACCCTCGTCACCCAGAAGTCTTGTCACCCAGAACTCGTCTGTCACCCCGAACTTGTAGTCCCAAACGCTCGATCTGTCCCGAATCTTGTTCGGTACCATTCCGAACGCTCCGACGGTCGCGCTCACGGGCTCCGTGCCGCGATGGTGTGCGCCGTAAACAACTGTTCGTCGTCGTCGCCGTCATCATCCTCATCGGCAAAGGCCATGCGTGTGCAAACGCCGCCACGGTGTCGAGAAAGTCTTGGACGTCGCGGTCTTGGTCGTGCATGCGCGTCCGCGAGGAGCGCGCAGCTCTCCGGTCGCGCGGGCGCGAGAGAAGCTTCCGTGGACACTGGGTCCATCGACCCTCCCGTACGTAAGGCGACACTGGTGGTCTCGGGCCTCTCGAGGCACGCCGTCATAGTCATCGCATCCACAGGTGGCAGCGGCTGTGGTGGCGGCATCACGACGCGCACCGTTGTCGGCGAGATCGTGGGTTGTAGAGGCCGTCATCGACCGCCAGGAGCTCTGCATCCGTGCGGTGCGATCACGTGCGCTGCGGCTTGCATGCGGTGGGGGTCGGCGCCCCGTCGAGCGACGCCATCATCTAACACAGAGGGGTGTGGTTCTGACCCAGCGCTGCACCAGTGCCTTCGAAAGTTCTGGATGACAGGATTGTCACCCCGAACTTTCTGGGACGAAGTTCGGGGTGACAAAACAGTCGCCTAATCACAATCGGCATGAAGCAATATCCCCGTCACAGACCAGAAGTTCAGGGTGACAAAACAAACACCCAATCACAATCGGCGTGAAGTAATATCAGCGTCACCGTCCAGATGTCCAATCAGCATCGCCGAGCGCGAAAATGCGACGACGATAGGTACGATCGGGTGGAGGGATAGTGGTCGTCGAAACGTACGGACTCACGTACTAAGGTATACTGTAGCGTTAGCACCATGTCGAGCGTCCGTCGTGTGTGAGAGCTGATACGTGTCTTGGTGGTTGGTGGCCGTGCTCATCTTGACGCTGGATTGCGCGAGGCCGCCATCGCGTACGGAGACTCGCCGTTGCGCCTTTCTGAGAGGTTCTAGCCTTCTACGTCCGCGGCGCAAGGCGGCCGGTGCATTCGCTGCTGCTGGTGTCGCTTGCTGGAAGACCAAGTGTAGATTCACTTCGGCACAAGGACAACCAGTTTGTTGGCTTCCTGCAGCGGCGATCGCGCGATCGCTCACGTCGCGTGAGGACCAGCACGATGGGTAGGGTCACGCCACCGACCGATCGAGCAACACCAGCGCGGCTGCGCAGACCGAATCGACCGGTGCGAGTGTCGTCGCCACGGCTGCGCAGTCCGAGATGGCTGGTGCGCCTGTCGAGGCCACGGCTACGCAGTCCGAGTCGTCCGGTGCGCATGTCGACACCACGGCTGAGTCGTCCGGCTCGACTGGCGATTCGAGGTCACTGGCCGATGCCACGGCTGTGGATTCCAAGTCGTCCGTTGCGTCTGTCGAATATACGACGGCAGCAGCGTCAGTTTCAGCGTCGGCGTGTGACAAGTAGTCGGATCGTTCCAAGCCCGCTTCACATCCTGCCAGCGAAGCCGAGTCGACCGGCGCAACGACGGCGACGGACGCGGACGCCACGACTGCGCAAGCCGAGTCGACGGGCACCACGATGACCACTGTGACTGCAGATGCTACGGGGTTGACTGGCACTGCGCCTACCGTGCCCTCAGAAGTCGCTGTAGGCTCGAAAAAAGGCAAGAAGAGCAAGGACTCGGTTGCGTTGGGTGAGTCGAAGAAAGCCAAGTGGAAGGGCAAGAGCGAGGAGGAAAACAGCGAGACAAGGAGAAGTTGAAGGAGAAGAAGAGGGCCAAGAAGAGCGGGAAGAAGAAGATGGAGTCGAACAGCGACGAAGATGGTGGTCCGTCGACGACAGCGACGACAAATGCTGCTGCACTGACCAGTGATCCCGCTTCCACCCACCCGACGCCAGCGACGACAATTGATGTGCCATCGACCACTCCCGCTCCCGCTTCGACACAGCCGACGTCAACTGTTGTATCGACCAGTGCTGCTGCGACACAGTCGTTGTCGACCGGCGCTTCCTCGAGCGCTTCCTCAAGCGCAGCTCCTACATTTTTCCAACCAGCAACTGTCAAGTTCCCGCCGACTTTGATAGCCTTTGGTTCGTCACCAGTGCCTCAACCAAGTACTCTTCCCCAGGCGACAACGACCGATGATGACGTGTCGGAGTCGGAAGAGGCTGAAGCTGATGCTGAAGCTGAAGAGGAAGAGGAAGAGGA